>JAYMTF010004631.1:0-12854 GCA_036897485.1 Pelargonium nanum | reverse complement strand
ACGAGGAGCCAGTAGTGACGATGATGAATCAAACTGAAGAGCAAACTAATCAAGTTGATATGCTGAATCTGTGTTTATTCGATATATGATGCAAGTAAAAAAAGGATTGAACCACTGCCGATCAAAAAGACCGACGGTGGTTCAAGAAAAAATCTTGGACGAAGAACTAGAGGCGGCGACTAGAATTTCCATAGAGGAGAGAAAAGAGAGCTAAAAAAACCCGCTACTTTCTTTAGAATATTTTATTTTTTGGGAATTAAATACTTAGAATATGATAGAAGTAACATCAAATTTTGTACTTATTTTTGTATGTTGGTTGTGTTAAATACAATAGTAGAGTTATTTTTCTCTCATTGTATCATAGCTCTTTTTGGTTAAAATATATTTTTATGGTTTTCTGGGTGATCATGCCTATGTAATCATAAGACTCTTGTTGTCATAGTTTTAAAATTATTGATCACACAGTTACGTCGTTACATGTGGAAACGCACAACCCGAACATACTGGTTTCAGTTACATCACCACCTCGTTTCATACCAAGTTTGATATTAGTGATTTAGAATCGATAGAAATAATGTTAGAACAAAATCACACAGTGTTTTATATGAAGAAAAAGAAAAAATAATCATAGCCAACTCCACTACTCTAGTCATCGAATTTTTGTTAGATTTGTTTTATTTTTTTGACTGTTAGGTCTGAAAGTTAATAGAATATATGGTTTAATTTATACATTATATAGGTCCAATAATTAATCTTGAACTAGGTCTATGCGGATTTTTTTCAAAATCTTGGATAAAGAGAACTTGATGGAAACAAGAGAGACAAAGGACATAGAAAGTCTAGGTTGAATCCAAAATCTTTTCCACAACCAAAGCACAAGTGCAAGTTCATGCATAAATATTATCACAAGGGTGTTCTTCCGGTCCGTATATATAATGAATTCTATAATCATAATACTCCCTCCGTCTTAAAATGAGTGTCATATTTCCATTTTTTACAAAAAGTAAGGATTACCATACAATTTAATGTGTTTCCAATATTACTCTCACTTTCCCACCTACATCTCATGTGCAGTTCAGATCTGTCTATGTGCAGTTCATTAGTGATAAGGGTAATATGGGAAAAACAATAATATAATAACCTAAAAATATAAACAGGACACTCATTTTGGAACGGAGTGAGTATCTTATCTCCAACCAGAGAAGATTAGATGGACAAGACACGACCTAAGGCCATTCGGGCAAAGCATTGGTTAGATCTCTATTTGTGCACTTAGCTTGTGCACCTACACTTTTTCTATCTTAAATAGGAAAGCCTCGATGCAAAAACTAGGTGCAAAAATGAAAATTCAACTCTTATCCTCTCCTATGACAAAACCTCTCCGCTAACATCTACATATCTGTTTCACTTATTTGTGCACTTAGATTCCAACTTTAATACATTAATTTTCTTAAGTTCTTTGGGGAAACTACCGTTTACTACCTTATACGAGACACCTTTTACAGTTTACTACCCTTACGAAAATTTTGTAACTTTTGAGTACCCTGTACTTGGAAAAGCTTTTTCCGTCCAACTTCCTACTGTTAACTTGACGGAAAAACACCATCTCTCATCATGTGCACAGCACATGACTTCAAAAAATTTTGAAATAACAATTTTACCCTTCTTTTTCATTGGTCAAGAACAAGTTCGCCGGAAACTTCACAGCTTCGCCGGAAAATTCAACACAAATCTAATACAAACTTCACACAAATCCAACACAAATTCAACACAAACTCAACACAAATCCTACAAAAAAACCAACATAAATCCTACAAAAAACTCAACCCAAAACCCAACATAAATTCAACCCAAAACCAAAATTTGTTCAACTAACCAAAATCCAACACAAACCCTAACATTTGACTAACAAACGCAACACAAATTCAACACAAACCCAACACAAATCCAACACAAATTCAAAATTTGTTCAAATCAACACAAACCCTTACATTTGACACAAATCTGAAAGTACATGGTAGTAAATAGTTAGATAGACAAAGGGTAGTTAGGTAATTTCGCAATTTAACGGATGAAAGTTGGACGGAAAGAGCTTTTCCAAATACAAGTACTCAAAAATTACAAAAAATTCGTAAAGGTAGTAAACTGTAAAAAGTGTCTCATACATGGTAGTATACGGTAATTTCCCCAAGTTCTTTCCATTGGTCTTTTAGCGGCATGACCTTCCATCATTAAGGGCCCCCCACCGAGTTCGAAAAGTTTGGGTAGGTCTATGCCCAATAATCCTTTGGACAGTATGGTTAGCGCGTAATAGTCTTGCCTTCAATGATAAATTCCCCTCTCCAGCAGACACTATTTTAAGGATCAAGTGTTTAAGTTATTCTGTCATTCCTTGTTTGCTGAATCTTCCTTTTGTTGATTTCACATTGTCTTCTTGGTGTAATAATCCTTCTTTGGCCCTAGCTTAATGTTAGGATGGGCCTTTTATTGTACTTTGTATTTACTCTTTCAGGTTATTAATAATACGAAGTACGCTTGCTTATAAAAAAAAAAGTTCATCAAAGATCAACTATATGGTTGATGTTTTGGTTTACTTAATTATCAGCTTTTGAGTGATTGACGCCACTAATGGTATTAGAATTGTCAAATTGCTATTGGACTTGTAGTTAAGTTGTAGCTTTGGAAGCAATTAGCTTCCTATATAAATCAATTGAAAAATCAACCCACGGAAACTTTACATGAAAAATTTCCAAGAATGCAAACAAACTTATCTAAAAACTAGTGGTTGCAATTTCCAGCAGCCTCTAGACTAACTGCAAAAAGCCAAAAGCCAAAACCAGCGTTCCAAATGTTAGCTTCCTATATAAATTAAGGCTACATACACAACATCTCATATCATCCCAACTAATACCAATTCGGTATCATAAAATAAGCTACATATAATGGCGAACTCTAAGTGTTCGGTTTGTAGGGAAGCACTAGTATTGGTAGCGTTGGCGATGTTGGTCGCTAATGTTTACGCAGAGATCACTTGCGAGGAGGTGACCAACTTTCTGACGCCGTGCATAGGCTACGCCATCCTGGGAGGGAGCGTCCCTCCGGAATGTTGTGCTGGCATAAAAGCTTTGAATGCAGCATCCAAGACCTCACAGGACCGAAGAGATGCTTGCACTTGCGTAAAGGATGGCGCAGCAAACATCCCCGGACTCAACTATGACCTAGTTGCCACACTTCCGGAAAAGTGTGGTACTACTTGTCCGTACACGCTCAGCCCCACTACTGATTGCTCCAGGTGAATCAATCGCTTACTCTCTGTTTATTATATACTACATCTGTTTCATACTAAGCGTCATCTTAGGATTTCACGTAACGCAAATTATGATGTTATGTGAAATCGATTATTTAAACTTATACATATTTATTTCAGCTTCTAACATGTATACTTACAAATTTATTGCATATGTTGGTGAATGCAGGGTAAACTGATCCATCTCTTCAAATTAAGGATGTATGTTGCTTCTTCGGAATATAGTACCAACTAATATCATTAATGAGAATAAAGTACCCGTTTTCTTGGGTTATTTATAGCGTAACATATTTATGCTAAGCATTCATATTATGTACGGATTCCAAGCAAAAAGAATGTTATTATATTAAGTTTCAAGTGTTTGCGAGCTCAAATGTGCAAGAACAACTAAACTAAAAGAAACAAGTCAAAAACTTTCACATCCATTGAAAACTCTCAATGACTACATACTCAAATTGGAAAGTTAATAAGATAAAGAGTACACAATATGCAAAACTAAAACAAACCTAAAATGATCACAAAACTTCTCCTTCAAATTTAAGTTGACATTTGGTTGAGCCTCTCTCTAAGGACGCTAATTTTTGCTGAAAAGCATGTTTTTTATCCGAACTTAAACCACTGCAGCAGGTAATCGTCATGTGCTCCAAAACTATAGACTTGTTTAGCACAAATGTTAAGAATTCCAAGGAATCGCAACACGAAAGTTCATGGTCCTTGAATGCACCATTGAAACACATCTTTCTAAGACGTGACAAACAGTCGGGAACTTCCAGTTCAGCCCATGCATCAGAACCAAGAGAGCAATAACCAGGTTGATAATATTTGGCATGAATGGTAAGAAACTGTATATATGGTACCTTTTGAAGTAAAGACAGTAGCATGGGCCACAAATAGTCAAAACCGTGAAGCTCCAATTGGACTAAGTTATGAAATACCGGGACATTAGCTGAAGAAGCTTCATGCATAAGCTGATCAACAATGGAATAAAAAGAAGTCAATTAATTAAATTTGTTAAATTGAGTGTACATATATAACAAAGGATCAAATAAACAAAAACTTGTACTTACTTGCATTGTAGGCTGCTCAAGTGTTAAAACTTGAACATTGTAGAGATCTCCAAGAAAATCTTCAACCATCCGCGGGTGTGCATCACCGGGTAAACAATTATAATCAAGATAAATATTAACTTCAGCTTGAACCAGATTGTCAAGGTTCTTGAGATTAATTTCTTTGCATACGCCTATGTAGAAACTAAGATGCTCAAGAGAAGGAGCATCCAACACAAATCTGATAGGCTTCCCGTAACTTTGTTCAATAAGTAAATCTTTCAACGATGGCGAGGAAATCACAAAATCTGTACCATGTGATATTGTAACTTCATATTGATTTCTTAAGACAAGGTTCTCAAGAAGAGGACAACCAGAAATGAGATTGCCAAGAGAGTCGGAATTTTCATATTCAACAAATAAGAGATGCAGAACCTTAAGGCTAGGAAGACTAATGGAGGACCGAGGAGCACGGATAGTAATACCATTACTGAGTTTCAACGCTACTAAAGTCTCGCAAGCAAAAATGTTAAAACAGAACGTATAACGTGTGTTGAAAAAACTCAGGTCAAGATCAAGTTCTTCAACACGACATGACATGGCACTCAGAACCCATGAATCAACACGGGTTGAGTTGTACAACATCGACATAAATTTGAGGCGGAACTTTTTCAAGCACAATTTTTTGTCGCGGTGACAGAAAAATCCGTTCACAAGATTTTCAAAGCTCGTAGTACGACCAACATGAGTTTGTTGTAGTCTGCTATTTAATATAATCGCGTTACCCTCCAAGTCAAAATTAGGGACCAAAGTCCAAAGAAAACGCCACCTTTTTGACAAAACGCTAGTGGACGCAGCAAGTTTTGTAGGGAGGAATGAGAGGATGTGAGAGAGGACAGAGTTCGGTAAATAGCTAATCCTATCCATGTATGCCCAATCTTGTGTTTGTGTACTTGTACTGTCTCCACAACTGCCAAGAATCAATAAAACAAAACAAAATTATCTAAATAAGAACATATAATAGCACACCCCAAAATTCAAATTGATCGAGCTTTCAGAATGAGCCTATCAACTGCACACAACAATGCGTTGACAATCGAAACAGTAACATTGATAACAAAATGTGAATTTTGGAACAAACCTAATCGACAATTACTAGTCTTTATCGGGCATGACTTGAAATACTTAACAAGGTGTCAAATTTAAGCAAAATTAAGGGTCTACTTACATTGATTCACACAACGCGCACACGTACAGCTCATAGCGCTTGAATCAGCGCTTGAATCAGAAGTTTTGTTTATTATCAATTGGAATAGAGAACTGGAATGTTGAGAATGAAATTCACACATGTTTTTATGTTCGGATAATAACTTTTTGGTCACGAGAACGACTCTAAACGGGAATATCAATTGCATTCACATTCTGAAATTTTAAAATGTAAGTGCTACCTTACAATGAATCATCAACAAAAAAAAATCCTAAAATAAAATTGCATTAACAAGTAACTTAAACCATTGACAAGTAAATGAACTACAGCAATTTCACCCAATTTTTTTAAAAGGAAAGAGTGGATGATGTTGAGTATTGATCATAATAATAATGAAAAAAAGAATATTGTTTTTTTAATCTGCCCAATGAAGAACATTAGGGTTTAGGATTAAAAGAAACAAAATTAGTAAGAAATCAGATACACAGGGAGAGAGCAAGAAGTTTAAGTCAAAAGTTATTTGGCTTACACACAACTCACTAATGATATTGTGACAAGATTCTCATAAATATATATTAGAGAGAGAAGGAGAGAGAGAGCTTACTGATAGTCGCCGGAGGTCATCGCCGGGATGTATTTGCGGCAGTACAAGGGAGGATAGGTCTGCGTAGATGGTAGCTATATATATTACAGGACTAATCAATTTGGGTACATAAGAGGTAAAAGACCCTATTTGTATCACTAATAAGCACGAGTTAACAGGTATTTCAGTTTTGCCGCTCTTGTGGTACTACAGGCTCGAATGAGGATTAGTCTACTTTAAAGGTGTTGATTTGTGTTGATCGCGGACCCGCTTCGGAAATCTCATGATTTTGACAAAAAAAAACTCAATTTGTTCATCGATATTTGATTTTTGAAACAATTCGGTTTATAAACTTTTTTAATAAAAATAGTTTTTGAACTTTCGTGTTTTAACGCAATTTGGTTCATGAACTTTTTTATTGACTCAATTTGGTCTTGAACTTTTGATATAAGCTCTAAGGATAAGGACCATTTTGGATCAGTATGTGAAAGTTTAGGGACAAAATTGGAGCAAAATGACTATTTTGGGTTAAGAAAGTTTAGGAGCCAAATTGTGTCAAAACACCAAAGTTCGGGGACCGAATTGAGTCTTTTACCTGCATGATAAAATCTTAAGTTTCCTGACGAATGAAAACGTGACACATGGCACTCGAGCGCCATGTCACCAAGCTTCACGTGCGACAACGAGACTTGTTCAAGAGCACATGCTCAAGGCACTCGACCAAAGACGGACTTGCTCTCAAAATGCAGTTGTACTCCCGAAACGAGACTCGGCGAACTTCCTTCCGGAATGCGGCATCACCCAAGGGCTTATTTCCAAGTTTTGTAATTCAATTAGACATTTTAATGGATGAAATCAATTTTGAATTTCGTAATGCAATTCGAATAGGGTAAGTAGTTTTGTTCATATGATCCCAATTTTGTTATCAATGTTAACTGTTAATTACACTCCATAAAAACTAACAAAACTATTAAAAATACCTATTCAAAACAAAAAACATGAAAAGAGTCCAACTCCAAACAACATCTTAAAGAGCTTAAATTCATTATACTTATTAGCTACCAATTCATCTAGAAACACACCATTAATATAAATCCTACGAAAACCCTAACAGTAGAGGGCATTATCTTTTCTGAAAACACTGAAAAAAACTCACAATCAGGTAAGTAACTTTTTCTGTTGATTATGAAATTTTTGCTTTGAATTCATAATTTACTGCATAACCAAATTCAATTTTTGTGTTTCTTGAACAGTGAACAACTGAGAGAGATGGGAAAAGAATCACAAGTAGTCTCAATTTTGCCAGATGATTGCTGGGAACTGATATTCCGTAAGCTCCAAGGCACAAATTTGGGTTCAATTTCTTTGGTTTGTAAGCACTTCCTTTCAATCTCCAATGTTTGTCATTGTGTGATCACAATATATTCCTCGAAACGCACAATCCTCCCTCGTCTTCTTCGAAGATTCAAAAACATTAACACAATCTATATTTGGGGTTTGGATCCTATTAGTACTATAAATGAGACTATGTTTGAATTAGCAAGTTCTGGATTAAATCTCCAAGGTCTCGCCTTCGTGTTACGCTGCAATTGGTATCCGATTCCAAAAGACGGTTTTAAGGAATTGGGATTCGCTATGAAGAACCTCAAGTATCTGCATTGCCCTAATTTTTATTACTTAGATGATGATACCTTATCTGCCATAGTAAGCTCGATGACGAGCTTGAAGTTGCTCAACATGAGTACTGAATATGATCCATGTATGCCTCAACATCGAGTGTCCGATCGAGGGATTGAGATTTTGGCTGCCTCCCTTCCTCTGTTGGAAGAGATCGATATCTCTGGCTTTACTTTACTTTCCGACCGCTCATTTGATGCTTTGTCCTCAAAGTGTAAGTTTTTGAAAGTTGTCAAAGCCGATGGAGTGCCTATGATGTCACATCTTGGAATAGGTTATGTGTTGGGTCGTGCTCGCCATTTGGAATATCTTTCCTGTCTTAAATTATCATGGAGTCCGGTTTATGATGAAGTGTTTTTTGAGTTAGATTGCGAAATAACTTATGAGGAAGCATCAGGTTCTATGAGGTTTAGAAAGGGAGATTTGTCGGACCATGAACTTATCGGTTCAATTGTGAAAGCGAAGATCCCAATAAAGAAGCTACGAATCTCTCATTGTCGGGATGTTGATGTTTATGGGTTAATCGCCTTCTTAACTGGACATCCCTCTCTGACTTGTCTTGAAATCGAGTCAATTGACCTTGATTTCATCTCGGATAGTTTCATTGTAGATTTATGTCCGTACCTTTCTAATATGAAAAGCATATGCTTTATAGGAGGTCGCTTAAAGCTAGGCAGATCAAGCTTCTTGAAACTTGCCAAGAGCTGCCCTTCCCTAGAAGAGTTCAGAGTCGAAATTTTCATGAACAGACCGGTGTTCACTTGGGTAAGTAGTGATCCTTATTCTCTTGACGACGATTCAGTCAACGGAGCTGAGCAGAAAATTAGGCAAGCATATAACCGGCATGCCTCACGCCATTATTATATACTTGATCATTCAGCGTCGTTTTAGTTTTAGTTTTGGTTTTGATTTCTCATGACAGTAGAATTTGTAATATATGCATTTCAGAACTGAATCTAGCAATCTCCTTTTTAGTTGCTCTGTTCTTGAGAATTTGATTTTGGACAGTCTATTATGAATGCATAAAAAACACAAAAAAAATATTCTGAAATGATTGATTGTTGGCTTCTCACACTCCATAATTTGAAGAATGATGAATCAAATCAAACTTTTGCTTGAGGTAGTCGATTAATCGCATGAGTTTTAGTCTTCATACACTCAGACCAAAAGCGACTCGTAACATTTTTGGCATGAAACATGCATCAGCATGTTTATGCAAGATGACGATTCTTTCTTTTTACAACCGTGTTCTGCTATGACGTGCCTGAACATGTTAGTTTTTGTTATATCGTGAATTTATATATATGTAGAAACTTCAAGGATTCATGTGTGAATACAAAGCTATTAGCCAAATGCTCTTGCCAGAACTGTAGAAAACGTAAGTTCTAAAACTCGAACATTATATAAGGCCAAAACTGCATCTTCGACCATACTTAAAAATTGGCTTCTAAAGAAATCACCATCTGCAGATTCTAAATGAACTTTTGCTTCTACCAAATTGTGTAGTTTCTTCAAATAAATGCCGTTTGATGCAATCGGATGGAGGTTTAGATACTTAAGGGACGGGACATCAACTGAAAGCCGGATAGTTTCTGGCATACCATATGCCTCAATATCTAAACGTGCCAATGTAGGTGAGGAAATCACAAAATTACTAAACTCCTCTCAATTCTGAATTTCATAAATTTCATAAATTTCCAAGTTCTCGAGAACAGAGTCTCAAAAATAAATTTTGAGACCCTGAATGTTGAGATATAATAATTGAAGAATCAATAATGATCTTATAAAGAATTAGAGGATCAAATATAAATTTGTGTATAGTTAAAGTATCATGATCAGTCTAAAATAATTTATTTGGCATAACATATATATTGGTCTCTTATTTAGACAACCTATTAAAAAAAGGGTTTAATACCATGGTGACCCCCCACCTATTGAAAATTGACCAGTCAGGTCCCTAACTTAACGGGAAATAGGTCACACAGGTCCGACCGTTAGTTTGACCTAACAGAACCGTTAGTTGGTGACGTGGCGCCAATGTGGCATTTTAATTTGGGTGATGTGTCACTGACGTGGCAATTAAATTTTTTTAATATTAATTTAAATAAAATAAAACACGTGTCGCTTATTGATTAGTTCAAAAATAATTAAATAATATGAAATTACAATTTTACCCTTCAAGTTTATTAATTGTTTCACTCACACCCTCTTCTTCCTCTTGCTCTTCCTACACACATCCACTGTAACTTCCTCCTGCACGTAATTATCAATCCATGGAGAAAAAAACTCCATTTATATACAATTCACTACTTATTTGGGTCTTGGCTCATTTGGTTTAGAATCCAAATAAACCCAAAACATATCATCAACAACAGAAACTTGATTTTCCCAAAAAAAATATTGGTTCTTCAAAGATAATTCAAAAACCTCCATGTTGAACATAACTAAACCAGACCCACTGATGTAAAAACCTCATAATGCAGAAACCCCAAGAACAAAACCAAAGCAACAAACCAAAATTCAATCAAAGCTCGAGAAACCAATACAAAAAATAAAGCTCGGGAGATCTGCGTCACCGCCGGATCTCGTGGAGTCGTGAAGCTCGCCGGAGCCTCAACAGATCTGCACGAGGAGCTCGTTGGAGCTCCCTCCTTCGCCTCCATCCTTTGCCACCTCCGCCCCTCTCCGCTCCGCTCCTCCGCCGCCGCAGGTTTTGCCGACGCCTCTTTACCGAACACGCAACCAGAGCCGACGCCTCTTTACCGAACACACAATTAGAGAAGAGAGAGAGAGGGGTTTGAGTGTAAAATTTAAAAATGGTAGTGGTTAAATTGTAAATTCATATTAATTTAATTAATTTAAACCAATCAATAATCGACACGTGCCTCATTTTTATTTAAATTAATATTAAAATATTTTAAATGTCACGTCAGTAACACGTCACCCAAATTAAAATGCCACCTTAACGCCACGTCATCTAACTAACGGTTCTGTCAGGTCAAACTAAGGGTTGGACCTGTGTGACCTATTTTCTGTTAAGTTGGGGACTGCTGTAGCTTTTTTTAGTTGAGGACATGACTGGTCAATTTTCAATAAGTGGGAGGTCAACAGGGTATTAAACCCAAAAAAAAGAAACCATCTTCCACCAGAGCCAGCGCTGCCGATGATCCCATAACCAGTTACGTAGTTTTGTCGATCATTTGATGCTGATTTGTGTGTTGGTTTCATGTGTTTTAGTTTATTGTATGATAATAAAAAAATCTTTTTTTGGTTGATTTTTATTAGGGCAAAAATTGGCATACATGAATATGATTAGCAATTTATCAGACTCTGTCCTCACTCACATCCTCTAATTACTTCCTACAGTATTTGCTGCATCTACTTGTGTCCTCTCAAAAAGATGGCAATTTGTTTGGATTAAGGTCTATAATGTTGACCTGTCTCACACTGAAAAATATTATCAGGCACGACCAAATAAGGCAGCTACTACTAATCTTAGTAGCTTTGCTAATTTTGTGAACAAATTTTTCACTCAGCCAAACAAAATTCGTACATGAAAAAATTATGTCTCAAATATATGTCAAATTGCGAGTCAATGTATACATATAAATTTAATCCATGGATTCTTGAGGCCGCGTGATGTAATGTTGAAGAACTTGATCTTAACTTGCAATTCCACTATCGGTTTAAGCTTTCTTTTATAAGTAATTTCACTTGGAAGACTTTAATGGTGTTGAAACTTAGTTAGAATCTAATATATATATATAATTCCCAAGCACCACCCCAATTGAGTGACACGTGTCACTTCCAATTTTCCAATTGATGCTTCAATTGAATGACACGTGTCACTCAATTTTATAAATTTAAATAATTTTTTTAATTTCATTTTTATACTATTCACTAGATAATTACTCCTTTTGAACTTTGATCTAGATTATGGTTGTTAGTTAATTATTTTATTTTCACAATACAATTTATATAAATAAATTGATAGATTTAAAAATTAATCTCTTTCATACATGTTGATCATATCCCATTAATATATACTACATCCGTTTCATATTAAATGTCGTTTTAGACTTTTTCTCCAATATTAAGGAAAGATAGTAAATTACCTTGTTGCCCTTAGATAATGACATAAAAGCAATCATTGTTTGTACACTACTTTTAGAGCTATAATTGAACTCTACTACCACCAGCACACTACTTGTTTTATTTTAATATTAAAACCTTTCAACTTTCATATGAGACAAAAAATATATATATATGCATGTCATGAGAATAGATAAGTTCGTAGTTCTCCTACCATTGCTCCCAAAATGAACCAAAGTGTGTCATTGTTAGTAAAACATATGTCATCATTGATTAACTACAACTATTTTTTATGTTATCAATTGTAATTCCAAAAGTTTTGAAACAAATTAAAATTAAAATGTTTCGTTTTCACCAAATTATGAAATCACAAGATCACCAAAATTTTGAAGTTTTGGAAGAGCCAAAATTTTGAAATTTTAGAAGACAACACATTAATTTGAAATTTTGAAAGAGCATAAACATAGTAAAATTTTGAAGTTTTCATTGGAGGCAAAACCAAACCTTTTCAAACTCTATATATTGAGCTCATCTCAACATTGATTACCACTTCCAGTAAACTAGTTCAAGACCAAAAACTTCCACCGTTTGAAAAATGGATATTGATCTCAATGTTGAGCCTATTGTATTTGATCTCAATGTTGATTTGAACGTCGAATCCAACCAAGAAGATGATGATGAATTTTCTTCAGGTTTTACTTTATCACATCTTTTTTGTTACTATATTTAAATTTGATTTTCCTTTAAAAAAAAAAAAATTTGATTTTAGATTGTCATCTCTTCATTATGCTAATTTTTTTTACACTCCAATTCACACATATAGTGTTTCATTGTTGGTTCAATGCATGATGTTTTGCAATTATTAATATGACTCCAATTTGTTTATATTTTATTGGGTAAATTGTCACCATAGTACCTGTACTTGTTGAAACTATGGAGTTG
>JAYMTF010004630.1:0-12855 GCA_036897485.1 Pelargonium nanum | reverse complement strand
AAAATATTGAAGTCCATGGTTCGAAACGTTTAAAGTGTGTATGCATGGGCCAACTTCAAAAAAATTGCCTGTCCAGGGGGTCTAGAAGCATTTAACCCTATAATTATTGTTAGAATAAGTCTAATTTTTTGTTATTATTACTAGTAATGTAATTATTGACTCATATGAAATACTTATGCTATATAAAAGGCTCAATTTAGTATTTCCAAAAGAATTTTATTGTGAAAATTTAATGATGTTACATGTTCATAATTTTATTTTTGCTACAAATGTGAAAAACTCTGTCACCGCCACTGGCCACTCGGGTGACATGCAACTCGCATGCACCATCATATCATGTACCAATCACTTTTCAAAATTTAGGGTAGGTTTGTTACGTACTTACGTTGGAATTGAATGCAATGGAATCACTATTCTAGGTTCAATGTTTTTCTAGCCGGATTAGTCATTTCAAGATGGATGTTTGGTATAGATCGATAATTTTGTTATATTACAACCATTAAGGTTGTGCATAGGCGGGTGTACCTCCCATTCAGTGGGTTGACAGATCAAACCGCTCATTTTAGTTTCTAATTTTCCTACTTGTGGCTTGCATCGTTCATGTTATATTTAGCGTTTTTTTGGCGATTTGGCGGGCGGTTTCACGGGCTAAACCGCAAACCGTAGCTGTGAGAGAATTAGAATTTTGGAAACTACAACACAAAGTCACAAAGAGAAAGATGAGAAGAAGACTAAGAAAGACGAAGGCTTAGATCGAAAACAAAGTGGAGATGAAAGAGATATTAGAGTTTCTATATATGAATTGATGCAAAATTGAGCCATTTAGAGATAAAGAGAGAAAGATTATAGCTGTTTGCGTTTAGAGATGAAGACATAGAGAGGAAGATGAATATGAGTTCTGAAAAGTAGAGAGAGATGATGAGCATGAGAGAGAGATTGGAGAAAGAAATTGATGTTTGGTTCTGATGGAGATTGGAGAGAGTGAGAGAGAAACGTTTGATATGAAGACTGGAAAGGAGATAGACGTTTGAGATGGATTGCTGAGAGAAAATGGAAGAAGAATCTGAAATACGAGAATGATAGATGAGAGAGTTAGGGTTGAGTAAAAGAATGATAGAGAATATATGTATGGTGTTCATTAGGTTGAAATACGAGCGAGCGGGTTAACCCTTGGGTTGAAATTTTTCAAACCGATCGATTAGTCTGTTCGTGGGTTATGACCATTGACCGCCCAACCGTGAAATTAACGATTTGGATTATTTTGCGGAACGGGTTGCGATTTGGCGGAGCGGGTTTGCGGGTCCGGGCTAATGTTATTATTGAATAGCAAACTATTAATTTATACAAGACATATGAACTAGAAAAAAATAAATACTAGAAATAGAAAATTACATAATTAAAAGTTAACTAGCTAATAATTTCTATCTTCCTAGTTATGTACAAATCCTAACATAACACTCTCCCCTCAAGCTGGAGCATATAAGTTGTATGCGCCAAATTTGCCGCAAATGTTGTCTATATGAGGTCCTCGAAGAGACTTGGTAAAAAAAATCTGCCAAATGGTCTTTAGAATTGACGAAACTAGTGGCAATACATCCCGACATGATATTTTCTCCAATAAAGTGACAGTCAATTTCAATATGTTTAGTTCTCTCATGAAACACTGGATTAGATGCAATGTAAATGGATGCTTGATTGTCACATATCAACTTCATTTGTGTAACCTCCACAAATCTTAATTCTTGAAGAAGTTGTTTTAGCTAGATAAGTTCACACGTTGCCAAGGCCATGACCCAATATTCAGCTTCTGCACTAGATCTAGTAACAACATCTTGGTTCTTACTTTTTCACGACACTAAATTATCACCAAACATTACACAATATTCTGATGTGAACGTCTGTATGAATGTGAACCTGCCTAATTATTAGCTAGTTTCCTTTTAATTATGTATTTTCCTATTTCTAGTATTTTCTTTTCCTAGTTCATATGTCTTGTACAAATTAATAGTTCGCTATTCAATAATAGCATACAATTATTCTCTTCAAATTCAACATGACATCAGAGCAAAAACGCAAAGGAACATTATGATGAAGAATAAGTATGCAGACAGTTTCAATTAAATAACGATTTTTACGTTCTGCAACACCATTTTGTTGAGGAGTGATAACATAAGAGGATTGATGAAGCATGCCTTGTGAACTCATAAATTTACTATATGGGGTAGACAAATATTTTTTAGCATTATCACTATGTAATGTACGTATGCCAACATTAAATTGAGTTTTAATTTCAGCACAAAATTCTTGAATAATGGAATATAACTCAAAACATTGTTTCATGAATAACAATCAAGTGCATTGAGAATAATCATTGACGAATGTGACAAAATAATAAAATCCTAATGTTGACGTGACACATCTTGGACCCCAAACATCAATATGAACCAATTCAAAAGGAGAAGATGTTTCGAGTATTAGGACGCTTGGGTAAAGAAGCTCCAATGTGCTTACCTAATTGACATGACTCACTCTAAAGATGATAGATTTGAGAGACTCGGAACCAAGTGACGTAGCTTGTTAAGACTAGGATGCTCAAGACGATTGTGAATGGTGATTGGTGATTTTGTAGAAGTGCACACAATTGGAGAAGAAGACATGATAAGATGATACAACCCTTGTGACTCACGTCCTACGCCGATCATCTTTCCCGTACCTCGGTCCTACACAGTGACAGAGTCATCAACAAAGGTAACGGAACAATTAAGTGCTCTAGTTAATTTACCCAATGTGAGTATAAATACTCCCTCCTTATATGGAGAAAGGATTAGATCTTTCTACTCTTAATCTCTACATTATATTTGTTGTGCTCTGATTTCTAAGGGGAGATCCTTACTCTCACGCCCGAAATAGATTCTAGTGCATTTGAATTGATTTTCACTTACCGAGCGTGTTCTTCCATTTCAAGATATAGAAGAGAGAATTAAAGTTCTACATCTTCAAAAGTGTACAAACATGAATAAAAATAGTTTATAAAATTGATTTCATCCTCAAGAATAGTTCGAAAAGTAGTTGATGTTCATTGTTAATTCTTCAAGACGTTCATCATTTGAAAATTTTCACAAGGTGTTGGAAACTCCACTTCATCCAAGTCATCTTTACACGTAGACAAAAAATCAACTCTAATTTTAACCCGAGTCAAAACAAACGCATCACTGCCCATTCATTGTTCTACCAAAAAAATGTGAGAACTATTTTGGGTTAAAACTTTATTTGAAGTCTCATACACAATTTTTTCTTACTCACACACAGTAAAAGTGGTTCGGTCGGTTTGACCATAAAACGACAAGAAGCCAACAGCTCAGGACACAGCAAAGATCAGATCGCATCGCATCGGTTGAATCTCCATCCAACGGATCAAAATACTTCTACCCCAATTCCAGTGAACACACCAAATGATACCTTAAGAATTAAGATAATTAAATCATCACTTGAATCCAGATCGATCGCATAGATATACATTAGATAATAGATACAACAAAGAAGACACAGAAACAGAAGAGACCTTACTTCGCTTCCATTTAACCAAATAAACCCCAATTCGAATCACCGCTCTGTCATGGCCGGCGGTGGAGGTGACCCGTCGCCTCCTCCGGCGGCTAACGGCGGAGAGTTTCTGCTATCTCTGCTCCAGAAAAAGCCCCACCACCATTTTCAGCAGAACCCCCCTCCCCAGCCGTCGTCTCGGCCCTCATCCGCCGCCACTCCATTGCAGCAGCAGCAGCAGCAGCAGCAAGTTCTCGGCTTCGATCCCGCCGTCGCAGCTATGGGTCCCACCGTCGCTTTCTCCGGGGAGCCGTGGCTGTCCAACTCCGCCGCCGATCTCTGGCCCCACTCTTTCTCTCCTCCGCATCCGTACCCTCCCCACTTGGTAGGGTTTCAGCGTATGAATAATCGATTACAGAACAGTTTCCAAGCGAATAATCAGTTTCTGGGAAATCGCGGAGGTGAAGATTTTAGGAGATTAGGGATTTCAGGGGTTGATGTTGCCGGAGGGAGTGTGATTCAAAATCTTCTCCAGCAGAAGCCTCCGTCGCAGCCCCAAGAACCCAAGCTGATGTTTGGCTCTCTGCCTTGCGAATTTCAAAACCATCAAACCTTGCTCGACAAGAATGGAGTTTTGGATCCACGAGTTAATTCGAATTTGAATGCTTCGAATCCTTTTCGACTCGGGATTTATGAGCAGCAAGAGCTTAGAGGGGGTGGACTGGGACAACAGCAGCACACACCCGCTACTCAAACTCGGTTGCCGCCACCGGGGTTTCCCAGCAAGCCTGGATTGCAGGATAATGTGGGTAGAGAGAAGGGGAGTTTTGGTGATTTGAGTAATAGGGTTGTTGGTTCCATTAGTGGTGCTGAAGATGAAGCAAGAAGGTTTTCCATGGTAGATTGTAGAATGGCGAGCAGTAATGTGATGGCTCAGTCAGGGCTTAGTCAGGGCAGGCATAAGGATCAATATGATGTAGTTGAAGCTGATAACGGAGATCGACACCAGCGCAGGGGCAGGGATGAGTTAAGGAAGGAGGGCCCACTAGGAAATGACGGAGGCAATCATGAATTTGATGATTTGAGTGAAGAGATTGCTGATTCTTTATTACTTGAGGACGAATCTAATGACAAGAGTGAGAAAAAGAAGACTCGAAATGCTCGTGAGAAGGTGATAATGTTGCCTTTTTGTGCTTCTATTTGTGTTTTGCTTTTCCAGTGATTGTACGTTGTTTTTAGTGTTGTGGGGAATCCTGATTGTAATGAAGAACTGATATTTAAACTAAGTGAATGCCATAAATATTTTAAACCTGTCAGATTTGGCAAACTTACGCGAGCAATAACTGTTGTAAACTTAATAATCGGCCTAAACAATGTCAGTCGTTCCATGTTCTCTCTATAGATCTGTTATAAAAACAAGCCTTGAGCTTCAGAACTATGAATGTATTGTATGGATGTAAATTTTTGATGTTGACTTGCAATATTTTGCTCTCAGGATTTCAGATCAGATCCCAGAGGACAACGGCTACTTAGCCAAAGGATGAGAAATTTTAAAAGAATGATGGGATGTCGAAATGACATATACAAACTAAATGCTCCTTTCCTTACCATTTATCAGTCCCTAATACCACCAGAGGAGGAAAAAGCAAAGCAAAGGCAGTTGTTAACATTGTTGGAGAAACTAGTCGCTAAAGAATGGCCTGATGCTCGGTTATATATTTATGGGTCATGTGCCAACACATTTGGAGTTTCCAAAAGTGACATTGATATTTGTCTTGCAATGAATGATCTAGATGTCAACAAGTCTGATGTTTTGTTAAAATTGGCAGAGATCTTACAGTCAGATAATCTTGAGAATGTGCAGGTAAGTCACATTTCTATGTTCTCATATCATACTTAAGATTCAGATGAAAGTGTTAGTCTATTATTTCTTTTACAGTACTGTTTGTGACATAACTAAGACAGTCATATTCATTTTCTCCATAAATCTGAGTTTGAACCAAATTTTGTATATTGAATGACTCCACCTCCATATGGGGGACTATCAACATATGTAACACAATATGAAGACTGCACTAATGAACTAGATCTCAGTTGGACAACATTAAAAAAATATATCTATCTACCCAGGCACCATTAATAGATTTATTAGGTAACTATGCTATGCTTAGTTTATGGTAGAGTATAATTTAAAAAATCAGTGATAGTTGATTTGGATAATCAATTATATTTATATCCACAATCTCTCCCATTATAATATCTTTAGTTATTAGCTATCCTCTTAACTATTGTGGGTAGTCAAACTATCAAGTCTATACATAGGCTCTTATATAGTTATATGTACTAATATCAAGATCAATATGATAATTTATCTCTTATTTCTAACATGGTAACAAAGCCTATTTAAGATCTCTTTGAAAGTTTCTGCTCATCGGCAGTGGTGCCAGATTATCAGTTGTTACCCTATGGTCATTGGTCACAATAAATTGGCAGTGGTGCCTATTTAAGATCTCTTTGAAAGTTTCTGCTCATAGCAATCATCTTTGCTGCCTATGAATTTTAGTTATGGCTGTAGATTTCAAAATGAAAGATCATTCTATCACCGTTTTGTAAGGTATGATCTTTCATTTTTGTGGTATCAGAAATTGAACATTGATTGAAGGGATAAAATTGCTAGCCGGTAGTGTTTAAACCCTAATAAGCTTTTACATCTAGTGATCTTATATTTTTTTTGAAGTCCAGAAATATGTCTTTGTTTGTAGGCAATGTTGATATGTGGGTGAATCTTAGTAGTTGGCTAACACGCTTTTTCTGTTATGCCGCTTGATTATTAATTATTTGATTACTTGTGTCACCGTTGTTATTGAGACATCATACTAACTATAATGATAGTGGCATATATAAAAGGAGGTTTGTCTCTTGTTTTTAATCATTTCAGAGCATGGTTCATGGATGATATATTGACTAGTGCAGTCATCTGTGATATTTTCTCTTGAAGTCCATTCTGTTCTATGTTTGAAGTTCTTTCTCGAGCTTTTTTTTTGGAATAGAAACCAGAAATGCATATATATATATATCGAACAATTATGCTTGTGCTTATACGGATTTGATGGCACCATTGTCT
Source organism: Pelargonium nanum (assembly GCA_036897485.1). Classification (NCBI taxonomy): domain Eukaryota; kingdom Viridiplantae; phylum Streptophyta; class Magnoliopsida; order Geraniales; family Geraniaceae; genus Pelargonium; species Pelargonium nanum. The sequence continues at coordinate 6,188 of JAYMTF010004630.1, read as the reverse complement.
CATTTTATTGGTGGCTTGTGGAATGTGGAAGCCTAAATCAAAATTTCACAATTTAACGTTTGTGTTTTGAAATCTGATCAGTTTTCTTGTCCGCGAGTTAATTGTTGAAAGGTTCTTATGGAATAATTATTTAGGGATTCTTAACTCTAACTTATATCTATTTTCAGGCTTTGACGCGTGCTCGGGTTCCAATAGTAAAGCTTATGGATCCAGTAACTGGAATTTCTTGTGACATATGCATCAACAATGTTTTGGCTGTTGTAAATACAAAGCTTCTTAGAGATTATGCACAAATAGATGTTAGATTGCACCAGCTGGCTTTTATTGTGAAGCATTGGGCAAAGTCAAGAGGAGTAAATGAAACTTACCAGGGAACCTTGTCTAGCTATGCGTGAGTTCTCTTCTAAATTTTAGCAGTATTCCTTTAGTTGCAAATAAATAATTTGAGCAAAATATGGAGTTCTCTTCTAAATTTTAGCAGTATTCGTTTAGTTGCAAATAAATAATTTGAGCAAAATATGGATGTGATTATCTTACAACTTGTTTAACTTGCGAGTAAAATTATGTAAGGACTAATGTTATTGTACACATTGATTATAAATTTTAGCACTAATTATGTCTGTGATGAGCATCTTAGGAAATGCAAGTGTTCTGTCTCAATTATTGGAAGCTAATACTATATTTAATTTTCAGGTATGTCTTGATGTGCATTCATTTCTTGCAGCAACGCAGACCTCCTATCCTCCCATGCTTACAGGTGCTTAGCCATATGCTGCCTCTTCATCTGAAATGAACATCTATTAGAGTGTTTGCTGTTCGGATGCTGGTCTGGAGAGTGCTATTAATTTGAATTGTTACATGGTTGTGCTTCATATGTTGTAAACCGGTACCTTGTTTGTGTGTCTATCTTGTTGATATTCTTAAAAATAAAAAAAAATTTATTCTGTTCATAAAACTGAAGTTGTGTTCCTTATTTTGTTGTTCTTTCATTGGTTTGATATCCCATTGGATACTAACACTGACCCAATCCCTTCTATGCACTTTTGACTTTTCCATGTTTTGCATCTGCTACCCGATCCTTATTCACGAATCTTAATCTAGGTTACAGTTAATCCAAAATCCAAATGATATTTTGAGAGCTGTCAATTCAATCATAATTGTATTTTGTTACATTATTGTCTTAAATCATTCATTTACTAGAGTATTATGGCTCTCTCTATTGATTCTGAGTTAGATGGTTTCTTTATGTTTCGCTCAATAGTTTTTCTCGTGGATGCCACTTTGCACTCTCATTCTCTGCTTTATTCTCTATTTCAGGAAATGGAGACAACATACTCTGTGACTGTAGATGATATCAGATGTTCTTTCTTTGATAAAGTTGAAAAACTTCATGATTTTGGATCTCGTAATAGGGAATCTATTGCTCAACTAGTGTGGGGTTTTTTCAATTATTGGGCCTACTGTCACGATTATGCAAATGATGTTATATCTGTTCGTACAGGGAGCATAATCAGGTAAGATTTGCATCATACTGTAAGAGTACATTTATCGTTATCTATAGTGATGGGCATAGTACATAAATGCTTCTTCATGGTGGATGCATCTGTATGCTTCAGTGCTATGATCCTGTATTTGATTTTATGCAAAAAAAATGAAGTACTAGGAATCAAAATTCTTCTATTTATTCAATTCAGATATTTGATCACTATAAGAGTTACTTGGGGCTTGTTTAATTGTGTGGTTGTAGGGGAATGGCTTGACTAGGAGGGTAACCTTCTCTTTTAATTGTGGTTGTAATGAGTGCATGTTTTGGTTACTCACTCTTCTCTTTAAATATTTAGGACATAGAATGCAACCTGTTATAGTCTAGAGTAGATTTGTCATAGAATTTTCTCGTATTCTTAGGTTTCATTAAAGAGATCACTCACAAACCCGAAGATATAGCGTTTGCATTGCTAGTAAGCATCCAGATAAAGCTCGGGATAACATTTTATTAAAAAAATTGGCATATAGGTTCATTCCGGAGGGGTTAAATAATACTTTGATAACTCTAATCTCAAAAAAGCAAGTACAGAAGTTAGATTTCATACCAATTTCTTTATGCAATGTTATCTACAAAATTTTGGTTAAAATGCTGGCAAACATGTTCAAATGGGTGCTTCCTTCTATTATCTCTTATTCTCGAAGTGCTTTCGTTCGTGCCTGGTCATTTGATCACAAATAATTTTGTGTAGCCAATGAGGGTTCAGGCGTAAGAAACAAGGGAGACAGGTTAGGCGACCTTGAAGCTCGATATGACTAAAGCGTATGTCAGGATGATCTGACATTATTTGGAAGGCTATGTTGCGGGCTCTAGGTTTTGATGATCGCTGGATTCGTTTGGTTATGATGTGTGTAAAATCAGTCTCGTATTAGGTGGTATGGGAGAATAATCCACTTCAGGAAATCAATCCAGAGCGGGGTCTCAAATAGGGTGATCTGTTGTCTCCTTAATTTTTTTTTTTTTAATTTGTGTAAAGGGCCTTTCGGCTACGATTCGGGGAAGGAAAGCATATTTGGTTCATGGTTGCAAAATCTCAAGGGGAGCTTTGTCGGTTTCACACCTCTTTCAAGCATTATGTTTAGTGGAAATGTGCTATAGGTGCAGTTAAAGCTGATGTTTCAGGGTGGTTCGGGATCTGGGAAGTAGAGGGCTTCGGGAGTTATTTGGGCACACCAATTGGAATTGGGAGAGCCGAGGGTAGAAGTGTTTCGACCTATTGTTGATAGGGTCTGAGAGCGGGTAAGTGGGTGGAGTCAGAAGGTTGATAAAGGTGGTGGCACAAGCCCGAGCTACATGATGGGTATTTTTCTTCTCTCTCAGGCGATTTGTTTTGAGCTAGATAGTATCTTAAATTCATACTGGTAGGGTTCTAGAAACGGATCACGATCCTTTGGGTTGAATTCGAGTTATGTGTGGAGAAGTTTATGGGAGGCTCAAAAGCTTATTTGAGCGGGTGTGTGTACGGAGAGTGGGACTCGGGAAGCGGTATTCGGGCTTCTCATGATCTATGGGTTTTGAATATTGAAGATTTTAAATTTGGTCAGTTTCGGATGCTGGGTTTAGGGAGTTGTGGGTTAGGGAAGGAAAATGGTCGGAAGAGAGGCTTAGGGGGCTGTTCTCGGTGGAGCATATTGCCTCTAAATGATGGTTGGATGTGGAAGTTTAATCGCAAAAGTAAATTAAAGGTAAAAAACGGGTGTCATTTGATAGCATCATCCCAAATATTAGGGTGAACCTGGAAGTGTGGAGGACCATATGAAATGCTCATGTTTCAACTTGAAATTAAGCATTTCATTTGGAAAGTGGTTGCAGGATGTCTTCCAGTGCTTGTAAAATTTAGTTTTAAGTGTCGGGTTGAGGTTGATGTGGTTTGCTTGATGTGTGGGTTGAGTCCGAAATCATTTGAATGTTGTTTCGCTCGGGCTTCTTGGAGAGCGGTAGGGTTGGAAGGGCTAGGTATGATGGTGGACTCGTGATAGAGTGGGTGAAGTTGGTGGCAAGCCTGAAGGCTTGGGGTATATAGAGAAGCCATAACAATGGTGTTTGGAACCAAGTGGTGGGCGCTGTTGAGGAGATCATCATTGTCGATAACATGGGGCAAGGTTTGGTGGAGGCTAGGTCGGCTACGACTCCGACGATGGAATGGGAGAATGTGTCTCCTGGAGTCGGGGGGAGTGGTCGGTCATGCTACATGGCATTGCCCTCCTCGAGGGAGGTTGAAGATGAATGTGGACGGGGCCACATTCTCTAAGTGCAGCCGTAGCGGGGAAGGTTGGGTGGTTTGGGATGGGTCGGGAAGGTTGTCGTGAGATGGTCGATGTAGGATTGGGGAGGCTGAGGCTAGGGCGGTGGAGGCTTTGTCGATGGAGGCTCTCAATTGGGTGATGGAGAGAGGGTGGCATAATATAATTATTAAGTCTTACGCTTTGATGGTAGCTCGGGCTCTGCTGGTTGGAGGATAAGATCTCATAGCCTCCGACTTGATCATCAATGATATATTAGCTTTTGCAGCTTAATTTGGTAGCTTTGAGTTTATAATTTTTAGGAGGTCTACGAAGTGAGTGACCCATGTGTTAGCCAGGTCGAAATAGATTTTGCCTTTGTTATAGCTTCATTTGAATTAATAAAAATTAAACGTTGAATTCAAAAAATTAAATAAAATAAATTCAGCAAAGTAAAAATGTGAAATAAAGATAAATTAGTTCTAAGATCCTAATCAGCAATGTAGCTGGAAGATCTATAACGGCTTGATCATCAATGATATATTAGCTTTTGCAGCTCAATTTGGTAGCTTTGAGTTTATAATTTGTAGGAGGTCTATGAAGTGAGTGACCCATGTGTTAGTCAGGTCGTCGGTTTCTTTGTCAGGTTTAGTCGGGTGGATTAATCTTCAAACACCCTAACAGATTTTGCCTTTGTTATAGCTTCATTTGAATTAATAAAAGTTAATCGCTGAATTCAAAAGGTTAAATAAAATAAATTCAACAAAGTAAAAATGTGAAATAAAGATAAATTAGTTCTAAGATCCTAATCAGCAATGTAGCCGGAAGATCCACCACCCTCTCCTGTTGAAGTCCTTCCGAACCTGAACTATAGTTCTAAAATCCTAATCAGCAATGTAGCTGGTAGATCTACCACCCTCTCCTGTTGAAGTCCTTCCGAACCTGAACTATGTATGTTTTCTCAATCTATTCTAGGAGTTTTCCTTAGAAGCTTGCATCTGAACTACAAGAGTTAAATCCTAAAATTTCCAACACATGGCAATAAATAATGGCTATGGAGTTATCATCAATTTCAACCATCTGAAATCATAATATCCATTGTTAGGTGTTTTCCCTAAGACATTGTCTCGAGCTTGAATATGTCTAGTTTACATGCTCTTGTATCTAGCTTGGCAACCATGTACACCTGTCCTACTGTTGGTGTTGGCTTTGTAATTCAAAATTTTGAAGGCTTCATTGCCTATTCGGTACATTATTCTCTTACTTGCCTATATTTGGGATATGCATTTAACATTTTACTGTAGGTAAGATTTTCTGTTGGGTATCTATGTTTGAAATAATTGTTACAGGTTGTTAAAAATGTCCATGTCCACATCAGTTTGGAATTATTAGTTCAGTTGACCAACTTTTTCTTACGATGTTTTGATACAGCAAGCGAGCAAAAGACTGGACGAGGAGGGTTGGGAATGATCGTCATCTGATATGCATAGAAGATCCTTTTGAGACGTCTCATGACCTTGGTAGAGTGGTCGATAAGTACAGCATAAAAGTTCTGAGAGAGGAGTTTGAACGCGCCGCTGATATCATGCAGCATGATCCAAATCCTTGTGCATCACTTTTTGAGCCTTATGTTGTTAGTTGAGTGAATCTTTGTACTACTTGCTTGAGCATGATTTAGATGTAAATATGGTAAAATTCAATCAGCTTGTAAATCCAGCTTTGTTCTAGCAAATGTCCATTGCTGTGCACCCTCTTAGCTGCTGCTGCTGCTGCTGACTTCATGTCAAAGCACCATAAACAGTTTTTTGATTCTATCAAGTCAAAATTAAATTCATTTGGATTATATTTGTTAAGGTTTCTTTTGGACTTGAAATGTTGTATTTCAAATACAAATATATATTGTTTGAAAAGCTGTAGAATTTTAAATGATTAGATAAAATTTATGTCTTAGAAATTCTATGTTGTAGTCTTGTTTCGTATATCATGCTACAAATAGAAGTCAAAATAGAGCATAGTTGAAATGAAGTTCTTTTTGTTTATTTATTTATAATTTATGCATTCTCGTCTCTTTTCGATGGACAAGTTAAAAAAACTAATTCATCCATCTCAAAATCGTTTCACTTGCATATTCTCCCCTCAAAATAAGTGTCTGGTTTTCATAAATATGATACAATACATGCATGAAATTTGCTTGACATTTCATCTCAAATTGAGAGTATCTTCTAATGCTTTATATTAAAAAATTACACGTCATCACAATTTAACGGATTCCGTCAGTGTATTTGACGGAATGTGTTTAAATGAATCAATTTTTGAAAACATTTGGACTAAAACTCCACCTTAAGAATATAGTACCAAAACTGGCACACCACCTTAAGAATATAGTACCAAAACTGGCACACCACCGTGTGCATCATGCTTGC
>JAYMTF010004629.1:0-12857 GCA_036897485.1 Pelargonium nanum | reverse complement strand
TGCAAGTAAAAGAGGTTTAGGGGTACTAACGTAATTGGACATCCATTAATATAATTATTCATAACATTAGGTTCATTGTGAAGAATAAGACACATATTCAATTTGGAATTTGAATTGGATTTATTTGGATTTTAAATTTATAAAAAGTAACGAATTCGATTTGAAAATGATTAAAATCACATTTAATATTTTTTTTATGGAGTTGAATAAAATTTGAATTTTTTAGTATAAAATAACTCTGATCCAATTCATATTTTTGTAAGAAAATTTTCATCAAATTTTTTTTATAAGAAAGCGGTACCTTTTATATTAAGACTCGAAAGTCAAATAAAAGTACAAGTAAATTCTCATCCCGGGAATTAAAGAGAAAGATAAACTTTTGATCCAAATAAGCGTGTCTTCCAAACTTTTGATCCAACAAGAAATAAGGCTTTTCGGGCCAACCAAATATGCCAAAGGGAGATAAGGTAAAGCCGAACATACTCTCCACCATTGCAGACCAGACCCGATAAGACCATAGGCACCAAATCAAAAGATGAAAATTTTCATCAAATTAAAATTTATTATATCGATTTTAAGTCACGGATTCGGAATCAGATTGCTAATTATATAATTGGAAATGCTTGTGTTTTCAATGGATTGGTACCAAATAATTAAACATGGAAATGGAAATTGAATAAAAAATAGAAGAAAAAAGTTGATTGGCAAATGATAAGAAACTATAATTAGGGTGGCCTGGGCAGGGTGTTTCTGTTGCAGAGTAGCAGCAGCATATCTGGGATTTGGCTTGGACCACATAAAAGAAATGGAAGCATATAAGTACAACTTTCTTGGTTTTAAGTTTAATGTGGTGCATGCCACATGATATTTAAATTAAATACTACCATATGGTACACTACATTTTCATTCTAGGAGTTGGACCACACCTTATTTGATGCTATACTCATGATTTACTTCCAATGAGTGTGGAACTATGAAACTATACATGTACATGAGAAAAGAATCTAAGTTATGAAGCTAATAATTGATCTCAAGTAAATATATAAGAGTTTGATATGTTACAAATCAACATTTTTTGTACCTCAAATTCAATGCAAATGTGTTTTGGACAATTGCCTCATTTCTTTCTCTATATATTATGTTTGAGTGTGTTTTAAATAGTTTTAATTGTAAGTATTGATAATTTATTGAAGCACTAACCACTATAAAATTTTGAACTGAAATTTGAAAGATGACTTAATATGATATAGAATACGCATTTACCAGAAAAGAGAACTTATTAGAGTTACATGAGACGGTTTTTGTAATAGATGTCGACTTTATACTTGAACCCCATGTTTTTGTGGTCACCTCTTCCTTCTATTGGTTATTGTAATATTGTGACTTTATAATTATATGATTTTTATCAATGAATGATTAAGGAAATGGAAATTGCATTGTATATGGTAGTTGATTCGCTAAAACAAACATAGCCTAGTGGGACTTGAGAGATAGAAGAGAAAGTAGGCAAAAAAAGATTGGCTTCGCAGATTGCATTGAACATTTGTTATGCTTGCAAATGTGCGAAAAGGTACACAAATGAAATCCCACACACATGTATATACATTTTGTTCGGTGACACTATTTATCTCTCATAAATATGACACAATAGGATGGAATAATAACTTAAGAAGACGTTTATAAAATATGTGACTTTAAAGAGAATCTCATGCATATCTTCTTAAAACTTCTAATTTCTGTCGTAGATGAGGAGCTATGATAGATGTCTTGGGTCAACCTAACTATGATTTTTTGTATTTATTGACATGCTAAGAATTATTATGTCAACCTTAATTTATATCAAACTCATTTTAGTTCATATCTTACCAAATATAACCTCATTTTCATCCCTAGACTTTCAACTAGCTAGTTTAGCTCCTTCTTATATGAAGTAATGTCACCATACTAAGCACTAAAAAGTAACAATAAAAAAAATTATTTTTTGAGACTCATTTGGGGAACAAAGAAAATGAATCTGAATGAGCGAACAAATGTTTCTCTATCACAAAATTCATTAAAATTAAACTGAGTATCAGCTCATAACTCTTTGTCATAACTCTATTAATTAAATACTGGGTGATTCTTAGCTCATGGCTCAAGATTATATATATGACTTGTGCGTAGTAAATGGTCATCTTCACATTCTTCTTTCCTGTTCTTCTTCTCTGGTTTTTGTTTTCTTCTTGTTGCCATAACCTATAACTAATGGCCATGTCAACTCCATCCCATTCCCTAGCTGCCTATATATATCTCCATAGCCTGCTTAACAAGTTCTCTAAAATCTCTCTCAGCTCACATTACACAATCCAATGTCGTCTCCTGAGTTGATTTGATTTGGTGGTGTCAGAACCAGAAATGTTGCGGTGTGGTGTGTGATCTTCAATCTCTCTCTCTCTCTCTCTCTCTCTGTGCAGTAATCATAATACAGGTATGTACGTTTTCTTCTTCGCAAGATTGCTTGTTTGGGTTCTTTTTGCTTTCCTTTGATTTGCTTGTCTTACGATTTACCAACAAGTGCTCATTGACATGGCTACTCCTAGGCCTAGCTACACCTAAAGTAAAGTTCCCACATAGCCACATACTATCTATGGCCAGCCGTTGGATGGGTTCTTGAAACCCAATCCAACGGCGGTGGAGAGGTTTAAATGTGTACATAGTTGCGAGATTGCTTTATTGTGGGTGATTTGATATGATATGATATGACAAACCGATCCGTAATGATGATGATATATCAATCCATCCATCCATCAATCAGTTGTATCAAACAGTAGCTGCCTTATAGTAACAATCCAGGACGCAATCACACAGAGACACGCACATAGTAACTAGCTATATTCAACACAACACAACACAACACAAACATGAGAAACCTAGTGAGCACAGTACGTATATATTATGCACAGACACAGCTGGTTTTGTTCTTGCAGAGCTAGTCTCATGATTACGTATTTAGATTACACGCATATACACGAAACGACACTATATGAACTAGAGCTTGCTATGCGGGTTTGGGCAAGGTTACTTGAGCGCGGGTTTCAAAAGTTTAATCCGAATTGGATATGAAACGAGAACATGAGAATCAAGAACTTTTCGAATCGTGTTTGAATAGTCTAATCCGAATTCAACATAAAATAAGTATATGTTGTAAATTTGGATCAAGTCTTTTAGTTGTATGTGTGAAATGCGCCAATTTATCCAAGACTATTTTGACGTCTCAAATTCAGGAAGTTAAGTGACTTTTTTAGAGTAAATTAGTGACATTTATATCGGAGGAGTTGGTAATATTGTTGGTTATTGTCACTTGTTCTATTTTTGGTCATACAAATTCAAAATATAGAGACAGTAGCTAAAAAGTACTTTTTATAGATATACTTAATCCAAGTTGGGCGTGTTCTATTTAACCCGTTTTTTGGCGCGTTCTCTCAAAAGAAAAATGAGTCGGATATACCCGCCAAAAATAACGTGTTTTATCCATAAAATTGGATTATAATTCGACCCGAACTTTTACCACCTCTAATGTGAGGTACTTAGTGAAAGAATAGTTCTATACAAGGATTGTCTGAAAAAAACATTAGACTAATACATATCAAGATATATAATTAGAACTGGAACAGATTTATATGTTGTAGTCAATGAAGCCCAATAAGATCATCTCATGTGCACTGTTTATGTATTCATGAACGGTGAAGAATCGCTTTGAATTAGTGCCATTGTAAGAGAAACAAAGAGTTCATGACTGTGACTAATAGCTAACATGATTCTGATCATCATCAACAACATTCATGAATGATTTGTTAGATAAGGTCACACAATATAATATAGAGATAAGTTACTTTATTTGTTGGCGGCTCCCTCTGTTTTTCTTATTTCGGAATATTTTCATACAATTCAATTCCTTGTTTTTTTGCTCATTTTGTGTAGACAACATCGTCATAAATTTAAATTAGGTATACGTTAATACTTAATAGTATTAGTGGCCATTGGGTACCTATTTGAAAGAAATTCTTATAATATTGAAGTGTTACTAAGATTTCGGTGATTATAAGTAAATTTATTATTTATCTCAAAAACATTTTTTACATCAACGTGTACTTTAAAATATACATCGTTCAGTTTAAACAACAAAGTGGTCATAAATTTCTCTAAGGTCATCATTTTTTGGTATATATATTCAAAAATTGTTTAATTTTAATATATGAGATGATCATCTTCTCTACAAATACATTTGATAAAAAAAATTCATATCATGATGTTTGATTTCTAAGAACTTAGCGGGTAAAATAGTTACGAGGATCCCTTAAGAAAACAGTTTAATTAATGGTTATAAGTTTTGGATTAGCACTTTATCTTACAAGAAGTTGAGAATATGATGATTGAAGAACAAATCAATTGTCTTTTTTTCTTTTTTGGGATCAACATATTTTACAAGTTTTTTTTTTTTTTTGAGAAGAACATATTTACAAGTTAATTATTTGAGGTATATTTTTTTAAAATAAAGAAAAGGAAAGTAACTACAGTAAAATGGATGTTAATTGTGATATGGCCTATTGTTGTGTTTAGATTTTGCTTTCTCTATGTACTTTATAACCAACAAAGTGAATCTGTTTTATTTTCATGGGGTCAAATCACAAGAAAGTAGCATCACCTACATAATTTTATGCCTCACAACTTGAGGATGAATTTTTAAATGCTTACTTATGAAGGAAAAAGAGAGAGGGAGAGTTAAAAACAACACCAACTAGAGCAACAAAAGTTGCATTTTATAGGTTTTATATATTTAGGAGGTTTATATACTTTTTGCAGTTCTAATGTTTCTGAATAGTTGAAGTTGTTGATATTTGATTATTTCTTATTAGACAATCATTTTTCTTTTTTAACGGTAATTTTTGATAAACAAGAAAATAATACATTATCGTTGACCCAGACTATATATGGGCCGAACATAGATTTTAATATACTATTTTTGCACTATAAAATTCATCATTCTAGTTATTATGTCAACCTATTATTGGTAAACCGATATGAGGTATTTGCCGACATTACTTTTATTTCTAATTCTTGGTTATTGTAAAAAGTCGACCGTCAAGATGATTAAGTCGACCAACTATTCAATGTGCATATAAAATAGAAGTTCATCATTTTTATAAATTTTAAAATATTTATATGCTTATAGACGTGTAGTAATTTTTTTTAGTTATATCCAATTTAAATTTACATAATTCATTTTAAACTTACTTCAGTTTTCTTTTAAAAAATATATTGACATATATAAACATTTAAAGTAGACAACTCAAACCCATTAATAAAAATAGACAACTCAAACAAAATCATATTCTGAAAACATTTATGTTTTCTCTCATTTCGATCACTTTGACTATGAATTCTTATTAACTCAAATAAATTTGTCCTGTAAATAAAACAATCATATATATGATTGCTGTGCAGTGCAGCTAAAAATCAAATATACAAAATTGCAAACAATACATTAATATAGTTAGAGTATTTGGACCCATTAATTTCTTATATACATTTGAATTATGTTGGAGGTAATTTTTTTAATAGAAAGTTACAGCTGATTGTTCTTTGTTCACCTATGTTGTTTTGTACAAGGTGAATATATGGGATGGAAAAAATGATATATTTTATCATCTCATTTATATATTTAAAAAGTACTGTATATAATACCAGTAAATGTGGCTCACTCAAAACAGACATGATCATTTTATGTAAGAGAAGGGAATGTTTTCATTTTTCCTATTCAAGGTGAATTGGAAAAGGAACCGAACACTACTAAAAAAAGCTATATAATTAGTAACTATTCAAGCAATACATGTTGATTTTGATTTTAAATATGAAAAAGAAGAAAGTATGTTAAACATACGAAAAAATTAATATTCCACTAGAGTCGAATAGCCTATGAGCCTAAATAAGAGCTCAATTTTTTATTTATTAGAATGCATGTTTACTAAACCGTTCAATATATGAAATTGTTTGATCAAATCAAATTTAAACAACTATATATTATATCAAATTTAAATAAATTTAATTTTTAATTCAAATTGTCAGCTCTAACGTAAAAAATATTGAATAATTAAAATGTGGCATCACGTAGATTTATGTTTATTTATTAATTTACTACTAAAGTTGCTTGTGTTTTGCTTAACTATATCATACCCTTATCATATCAAATGCTTGATTAGATTTTACTTTTGTATAGTTTAATTATATGCATACACAAACATGGTAGGATATTGTGATTATTGGGTGAATGAAATGGAAATAATTAGATTCCTCCTAGATTGAGATCTTCTTCATTCCTCTGAAAGATTTACAAGAAAATAGTAAAGAAAATAAAATTTTAATGTTTGAAGAAAAGGATGGCCACTACAGCTTTATCTAGCATATCCCATTTTTTATTCATAAATGGTACTTGTTGCCCAAAAACAGAAAATTTCATGTCCCATATCTAAACTAGTAAAAAATTCCCATAATTAAATGAGATAAAAAAGTAATTAATTATGAAGAATTAAACAAATGCTAAAAATAATTATTAAAGTGTGTCCTCCTCAAGTCTTGAGCCTCACATTTGATTTGTTGTTATATTGTATGTTGGCCAAAAATCACACTCTCCAACACCACTTGTTGGCCCTCTCTTGCTCCTCCAATTCCAGCAAAATTCTATCTTTATAATTCTCTATAACAAATTTTATTTATATATTATTTTATTACTTTCTGTAAAAATGAGAATTCTGTTAACAAAAAAAATTATTAATCAGCCATAAACTCGCTCAGCTCTATCGCTTTTATCTCTGTTTGTTCACTGTGTTTTGTAGAAGAAAAAGCTCGATCGGCGTCGACATGGATGAAATGTACGAAGTGTTTCGGACGACGGCGGAGCTGTCGGAGAAGGCGTTGATGTCGCCGGACAATCTGATGATGATGCTGCCGTCGTCCGATTACCAGAGCATGCTCTTCTCGTCGTCTGGCGCCGGCGCCGGCGCGTTTCGGGATCACCACCACCATCGGAGTAGCATCCCGATGTTCGGATCCGACGAGGTGGACCTGGCGTCCGCGGTATCCGAGGCCGGCTCGTTCACGCCCGATTTTCACGGCGGAGGAGGCGGAGTGGGAGTAGGTGTAGGTGTAGGAGTAGAGGAAGAGGAGGATCACGTGTGTAGCGTGATCAAGGCGAAAATCGCATCGCATCCGTCGTATCCGCGCCTGCTCCAAGCCTATATCGATTGCCAGAAGGTGAAAACTGAAAACAAAAACAAAACAAAATTTGTAGTGCAAGTGCGTAGTGTTTTGCGTGAAGAGAAAACGGAAATCAAGCGCAATTATAGCATAATTTTTTTTTCTTCCACTGTTGTTGCTTTGGGTTTGGGTTTGGGTTCTAGCAAATATACTGTGAGTGTGTGTCAGTACTCTCTCTCCAGACGAATACAGTATGCAGGACCTAGAAGAGGAAAAACACATACACCACTATGGCAGTAACCGGTTCTTCATTTGTTTCTGTCTTCTCCGTTTTTCATTTCAACCTAATATAGACTTGTTTTTCTGTTGTTTAATTTCTATTTTCTCGGGAAACAAACACGTAGTTTGGAAAGTTCCAGTGATACTGAGAAAATTTCACTTTCTGAAGCTTTTTTTGGGTTTGTTGATGATATGTATGAACAGGTTGGGGCGCCTCCGGAAATTGCGAGCTTGTTGGACGAAATCCGACGAGATAGCGACCTGTGCAAGCGGGACGCAGTGTCGTCTTGCTTGGGAGCAGATCCTGAGCTTGATCAGTTCATGGTCCGTCACTCTCTTTCTTTTTCTCCAAGTTTCCTTTTATTTAATTTTGAAAATTACTATATCTCGGTTTCATGAATTTTCATTTCTCCGCATAAATACAGGAAGTCTACTGCGATATGTTGGTCAAGTATAAATCTGATCTAGCAAGGCCTTTGGACGAGGCCAACTCCTTCTTGAACAAGATCGAGTTGCAACTCAGCAATCTCTGCACCGGTACGATCTCCATCTCCGGTCAGTTGCTCTAATTTCTCTAATTTTTTGTTGAAACTTTTTTTATAATTGGATTTCACAGTTGTAGCTAGCTAGTTTATGCTGTTCATGGCGCAAATTTGACATACAAAGCAACTGTCATAATCTACTCTTGTTTCTATACCTCTAGTCTCTGTGCTTATCTTCAGTTTCTGCTAAACAACAGACACAGTAAGACTTGTTGAATAATAATCAAAAGGTAGCAAATAAACATACAAACAGAGAAAATAACCAAAACCCTAGAAATGAAAGAGACTCGAATGTCTTGGATTTCAGGTTGTGCGGGCCAATGGCCTGCTCTTGCTCTTTCTATGATTTGGATATGGTTGAGAATTTTGTGATCCCATGTTGTGAAAGCTGTACATTTTGTTCATAGAAGAAGGGGTGACTTTTTTTATGAGCTATAATAATATATATAGTAATACTATAATAATAAGCTTCTGCTGCAGTGATTGACCTTGTAATGCTACTGTTGGAAGCTTTTTCTTTTTCAGTTCATGGCATGCTATATACTATGTTTTCTTTTTTCCTGAAAGGTTAAGATGACATGTTATATACTAACATTGGAACTCATCACTTGCATTTTCAGATTTTCTTGTACTGGTCTATTGTTTGGCTGTGTTGTGCTTATCTATTTATTTTGTGGCGAACCTTTTCTTTCTCTCATTTTTTCCAATTTCTTGTTTGACTGAAATTTTGAAAACATGAAGGTCCATAGTAAATCCTTTTGCATCAGAGATTCTGAATTTGACATTTCACTGACATTGAATTGTTTATTCTGAAACTGCAATTCACAAAGCTATTTTTGCACCTTGTATAAAGATTGGTAACAAGCTTCATACAGTATAGTGTTCAAATCCAAATGGTAAATTGATGACCAATGCTTGAGGTTATGCGTTAAATTAATACCATATTTTATGTGAAAAAGAACCCTAGCATGCATTTTTTGTTGGATAATCATATATATTGAGTATTAAGTGTGCTCAACTCGCATGAGATTGTCTCATTTTGCTCTTAACATGACACTTAACTTTTTTTGTGAAGCATAACTCAATTTGCTTTCTCAAATGTACTTAAGTTGCCATGGGATCAATTAGGGTTTTATTTTATATTATTTGGAACCATTATTTTTCCTCGTGATCTTTGAATGAATGTGGACAATTAAGCTGTCATTTTTATCAATTCAACATAAGCACTATGTATTAGTAACCATTATCTTGTTTGCTTCTTTTTCTTTTGAGCTGTTATTTCAACTTATTTTTTAAGTAATAGTCTGAAGAACAATCTATAGATGTAGTGATGTCTTACATATACTAGTATTTTATTTGACAATGTAGTAATAATCTTCCTGTTGCAAAATGAATGGGATGGATGTCTGGTTTATTGTGATGGAGGGCCTTTAATAATTTGCTATCTAGATTAAGATGCTCACTTCAAGTTCCAATAGAACATTATATATATATACAGACTGTGTGTTTAAGAGAGAGAGAGAGAGAGAGAGAGAGAGAGAGAGAGAGAGAGAGAGAGAGAGAGACCTTGGGCATTGGGAATTGTTCAAGGCCTGACTAATCTGCAACTAAAGTTATGGACCTTCTCATAGTTTTTATCTTCTTGAAAATTGGTTGATGCAGTACAAAATCTCATCTTAACCATTTATTTATCATTATCATCATTCCAATTTCAGCTTCCTTGTACTTGTGAAAAGTTGTTTACCTAGTTTTATAGTTAAACATTAAAATAGAGGTCATGGCGAAGGAAGTCAAGTGTTTAGCCTGTCATATTAAATTGGAAGAATCTTGCAAAACACTTGAAGAAGTCCAATATAGTTTTCTCCAAAGATTGATGGTGTGTTTCTGCTCATATGTTTCTTTGAGATCCAACGCTTTTTACTTATTTTTATTCTGTTGATTGCATGTGTAAGTAAAATAATAACTCAAAACTACAAATAGGCATAGAACAATAGAGATTTGCTGCCAATAATGCTCCTTTAGAGGTTTTTAAATTGCTTTGCCATAAATTTATATGGATATACAGTGTAAACATGCTTTTGTTAAAGCATCTATATCAGAGAAAAGCTGCTGTTGTTTCCATTTGCACAGAGTGGAACTGGAGCTCGTGCTATTGGCATGGGTAGATAGCAGCTTTAGACGTCCAATGGTGATGATTATTATTATTATTATTTCTGCATTGAGAGTCACTGTGAAAAAAGTTTGGTTCAAATCGCAGTAATGATATGGTTGGCAACTATATATAATCGTCGGCTGTCATGAACCAGTGTGTTCTCCTCAGTTTTCTTTTATGAGGTAAAGTTTAGATTCTCTAGACACATGATGTGAACATTGCAGATGTCCAGGCATTGTATATGCATATATTCACATGACCAGCTCGTGTTAAGGTACATATGTTCAGGGTTAGCTGCCGTGCTTAGAAGACCTTTCTTCCCTTTAAGATCTTAGTTGTCAATGATCACTTCATTTAGCTAGCTTAGCGACACTCCAGGTGCCTCATTTTTTGCATCTGTAGATAGTTGATCAAATTTATCCAGGAAAAAGCAAAAAAAAAAAGAGAAAAAAGAAAGGCCTTTTACATATACCAAGTGTTTCATAACTGTTTTTCCTCCTTCGACTTCCAGATCATCAGAGTTGGTTTGGTCTTTTAGCAAAATAAGCTTTTGTTGTGGTATCATTTCTCTTATGTTGTTCTGACATAGCAAAGATGGATATGCTAGTCTGATTTTAACTGCGTGAGTTGTATATTTTATATTTTTGAAATTCCGCTTTATTGTTTTGATGTTAAAGTAGGACTTATATACCTATAATTATGTTCTGTGTTCTTGGTGGTGGATTAACCACGAACATTGCTTAATACATAATGAGTTTATACTGTTCTTTTACAATAGTTATCCATGATCTGTCACTAGACAAGACAATTCTCTGATGGATATGCATTGGTTTTCCTCATTGTAAAATATCTACATTTTGTAGTTTTGGCTTAATATTAATGGTCAGAGAACAGAAATATGAAACATGATCGCTAATGTCATTTTTGTTTTGCTTTTCTTCTAATCTAGAGAAGCTGCATATTCCCATATTGTTTGACATCTATCTATTCCCAGTTGAATACAATACACATGTTCTGTTATATGAAAATTTTCTAGTTTTTGAGTATCCTACTGTTTCCTGAGCTTGGCTCAACTCCGACTATATGTTTGAGCATCTTAGAGCACTTATTAATCCTTCCACACACACACACACACACACATACAATTCAAACATCAAACTTAGTACTTCTCATTCGCTGAATTTGGATAACACGAACTTAAAAAAAAGTTGTTGGAGTTTAGAAGAGCAGGCAGGTGAGACAGTGAGTCAAAGAGTGTTGAACAGAGAATAGATATTAGGAAGAGCTCTTTTTGTGTCCTGGAGCTTTTTGTGGGGTTTGATATCTCAGTCCATAGGAGACCAATGGTGAGGGAAATGCCCGGGTGGAGCGAGGAAGTGGTCGGAATTTCACATGGGACTCCCGCAGATTTCGAAGTGGGTGCAGGGAGGCTTTTTGGTGTTTTCTTGAAATCCATCACACGCATCTACTCAGCCACACCTTCCTGCACCTTGGCATAGGCTAGTGCTTGTCATTTCCTTCTATGGAGACCCACTCTTTTTTTGTCTGCCTCTTTTCTTCAGCATCTATCTTCAATATGTTTTCACTCTCTTTCCTTCTGAAAAATAATGGAGCCCTAAACTTTCTAGGACCCAACACCTCTGCCCTAACTGTGTAGGACCCAACATTAAGTGTGTTTTAAAAAAAATGGTATGTTCAACATTAATCAATTTGTTTTGTCATACTGTAGACGTCTCATGTGCTGTGATGAATGACTTGGACCCCACCCTGGCTTTCCAGATTTGGCAACCACAGTGGAGGTGGGGTAGTTGGCAAAGGTCTAGAGGAAAGGCAATAAATAATTTCTTCTTTTTTCTTCTTTTTGAGTCAACTATGTTTTGCTTTCCAGTAAAGTCTAAAATTAAAATTACAGGGACTGAGAATGGGGTGTATATTGTGGGTTGTGACTGGCTGATAGGAGGCATAATATTAGTTGCAATTACATATGCATACTAGAGGAAGAAAAATTGGGGTCTTCTGATTTTTTTTGTCACAAACCTGTTTGGGGTCCACATATATAGGGTATTATTGCTTCTAGAGCAGCCATTGGGCCCATGCTAACTTATCATGTACCCTCTGATTGATTGGGGTGGTAGATGGGAAGGTGAGAGGCTGTGGCAGTGTTGTGTGGACCTCAGTCTGGCTCTAGTGGTGTGGGTAATGGACTAGGTGGCCTAATGGTAATTCAGTCATTTTGGTGGACAGGGTTTATGTTTCTATTATCTACTACTGTCCCCATTTGACCACTCTTACCTTTTTCTCTGTTTCTGCATTTCAATTGTGATTTGTCTTGTCTTTATTGAGCTTTTGTTTAGATTTAACCCTCCTTTTTTAGTTAGTAACCTAATTTCTCTTTCAGATTTTGGAAATATGACAGAATAGTGAGTATGTTAGTAATTGGTTCTGAGATGGTTCTATACCAAATGTTCAACAGATGGTGAAAATGAACTGATATTTTTTAGGTGACGACTTAATTGGACTCGTATTTGTTGGTACTAATTTATGCAACTGTGAATGAGCAGATGAAGGTGGTGCTGCCTCGTCGGAGGAGGAGCAAAGTGTGGGAGAGGCGGAGGGACAGGAGGGGGGCCCGAGGGGGGAAAACAGGGAGC
>JAYMTF010004628.1:0-12860 GCA_036897485.1 Pelargonium nanum | reverse complement strand
TGATAAGGGTAATATGAGAAAAACAATAATATAATAACCTAAAAATAGAAACAGTACACTCATTTTGGGACAAAAAATTTAGACAAACGGGACACTCATTTTGAGACGGAGGGAGTATTTTTTGTCTGGGACGTTTGTGTGGGAGTTAATTAAGATGATTGCTTGTCTTAAAATATATTTATTGAGTCAAGTTCTTGTTATCTAACCACATAAACGCAACAAGATTTTATTTGCCTAAAATAAATTAAGCACAACTAAGACATGTTGGGTTAAACCGTTTAAGCATTTTGTATTTTTTTTAGGTCTTGGATTCGAGCTTTCTTGTTGACGGTATGTGGTGGGATTATATGGTTAAAGAATAGAGCTACTCCTGTTGTGCAGCTCATCAGGAAAAATAAAAATAAATTAAGCATGCAATGTTTAATCCTATCATGTGACCCTATTTCATTATCTAAACATAAAATCTGAATAGTACTTTAAATGATTTTATATATTTTATAAAATTTTAGTGGACCTTCAACAAAAATGTCAGCCTAATATATTAGAATATGTAGTGTTTTTGTTCATATTATGATCCATTTTCACACGTAATATTATGATCCTTCCTTGTCTATGGACTAAAAGTGTTACTTTTGACTATTGAGTGATAGTGTTTATTGATGTAACACAAATCATGTGTTGTCCAAACTTGTCCATAACCCACAACACATAAAGCCTCCATTATATAGTTCTTGACCTACTACTCTATGTTTAATGTTTATTTCAATCCCCTAATTGCTTTGTGTAATTAAACTATATATTTAATGGATGGTCCATATTACAAAAGGGTTTATTGAGTATTTTAATGAATAAGTCTAAATATATCATCAGATATTACCGGTTGAGAGTTTAACGAGTAAACTTATTCTTAAGACCGTACGTAATGAATCATAATAGATTTTTGTATTTATGAGTTGATCAAGACAAAAGATGAATGGGACATATTCATGCATTTTGAGTCTATTTATTAATATGTTGTTGTATAAAACACTAAAACTCATTTTAACTTCAAGTCATTCATAATTTTCATTCAATGTTTTCAAAATATCACTTTATTTTCAAATAAGAAATGATATACATGACATCAGCAATAAGTAGTAATTTATACATATCAACCTAAAATTATCAACCAATCATGTAACATATATGGCCAAACATGTAGTGACAAGTGATCTAAAGATGAAAGTGACATCATTGGTACAACAACATTAGACCAGAAGAAATAGCCTAGAAATTCATTGCATCAACATGTGTGTTAATTGTGTGCACGTATTCGAGACAATGAAATGTTTGAAGCATGTACTTTAGTGCATATAAATTGCACGTGTTGATAGCAACACAAGACAATGTTTTTTTTTATAAGTAACGGGACAAGCAGGCCTATACAGTCTGTATTTCTCACTCTGTTATTTGTTAGTTTTCCCCTTAAATCCATAAATTCCACCCCATACCGTCGGCAAGGAGGCTCGAACCTGATACTTTAAAGGAAATCCAATGCACATCAACCGCTTGGCCCAACACATTGTTGTAGACTAATAATAATCACGTTATGTCATATCATACAATTAGCATGCACATAAATATGTAACATCTCCATAATAAAAAGTCTTATACTAATCATATAGGTTGACCAAGTATTAATTTTGTAAGCTACAAAACCTAAACACGCTTATAAGAGACAACCAAAAGTCGTCTCCCATACCAATATCCATTACCTTATGTTTTGTGACCTAATTTTAAGTGAAGGTCATAAAAAACCCGTCGTTGAACATGAGCTTCTAATGTCCGTAGCCAATTTTAAAAAAATAAGGGTTTGAATTTATCTGTACAGGAAACTTCCATCTCACAGGAAACGAATAAGCCTTATCCACGTGCATCAAATACAAAACGTACACACCATCAGAGAAAAAAAATTGTACATGTTTCAAGTAAATGTAACACTAATGATCAACAACTATCTCACAAGTATAGAACCGTGCCATTCGGCTAAAACACCCCAAGGAGACACATTCTTTCTCGAAATACGAAACTTGATAGGACAACCATCAAGTCTTTAGCAATTGCAACGATCACGTAAGAATTTTTTTTTACGAGTCCCTGCCACCTGGTCAATCTCCTAATTTAATAGGTGAATAATTGTGTGTAAATGTTAAAAGCTGACCACAGGAGATCACTGCACAGATAGGACCAAGTCACTGAAGCTGAAAGTGACTTGCACACATGAATCTTCTTGGATGGACTCTGTTTTAGACCAAGACTTCAACTCTCTTTCCCTCATTTTTCTAAACCAAATGGCTACAAATATAAAACCAGAAAAAGAAAACAAGACCATAATTGTATAATCCAAAAAACTATGCGAAACACGTTTAGGTACTGCAGATTCATAGTATATATATATAAATAGCCAAGACTTTCAAATTCATAACCTATATATACAAGTACTGATCATCAAAGACCAAAAACAAACAATTCAAGCAAGAGAGATAGATCGAGAGATCATGGTTAGGACTCCGAGCTACGACAAATCGGGACTCAAGAAAGGGACGTGGACTCCGGAGGAAGACGAGAAGCTTAAAGATTATGTTACAAGATACGGGTACTGGAATTGGCGCCAACTTCCCAAATTTGCAGGTACGTAGCAAGAAATCAAAACTCGGATAGTTAAGCATTTGTTTAGACGATTTTGTATTTGAATTTACAATGTTATTGCCTTTTCTTGAAGGATTGGCGCGGTGTGGGAAGAGTTGCAGGCTTCGATGGATGAATTATTTGAGGCCTAACATCAAAAGAGGGAACTACAGCAAAGAAGAAGAAGAGACGATTATTAGATTGCATGAAAAGCTCGGAAATAGGTATTGAACTAAGTGCACAAAGTTACGAGAAGAACAGTGAGAAGAGAATTGTGTAGACTGACAATGAAAATGTCTATACGTATAGAAAGAAGAGCTATTCAGTGCTTGTTTGGGTTCTTTACTGAGCTGTTGCATGAGCAATGTTTACAGACTTTGAAGCTAAAATTTGTTTGGTTGTAGGAGAACTTGTAGACAATTGAGCTCTGCAGGAGCTAGTGCAGGTGTTTTCTTCACAGAATGTTGAAGGCTCCTGTTTCACCCAAAATGTCTCTTGCTTAGCGATGGTTAATGACCAAAATAATACCAACTTAAGCTATAGCGTGTGAGGATGTGATATTTGTTTTGGTTCTGTAAAAAAAAAAATCACAGTGCAGTAGAAAAAATGTGGTATGAGTCGATCTCAGAGTTAGATATACACTTTTTTACTATATATGGAGCACTCCATTTTAGTTTCACGGCCGACTTTTAGTCGGACGATCTAGATGTGATATGGGTCGACCTTATCTAATTATATTGTGTAAAGTGAGTGAACATGTCGTCTATACTAACAAAAAGAAGAGTGATTAAGCTGTGAAACTAAAATTGTCGAGACATTTTCATAATCAGTCTACATGTACAATTTTCACTAATAGTTCAGTGTTATTAACTTGATTTGTTGATGCGTGTACAGATGGTCTGCCATTGCTGCTGAGTTACCAGGAAGATCAGACAATGAGATCAAAAACCACTGGCACACCTATCTCAAGAAGCGACCAAAGCAAAATATGATCACAAGCAACGACACGAACATGAACAACAATGATTTTTCCCAGAATACCTTGAGCAACGACACATACCCGAACGATGATTTTTCCCAATGTATCGAATCGAGCTTCAGCCAATTAGAGAGTGAACTAGAAGGAGAAGTTGCGAAACAAAACGATTCACATCCACAAATCGATGAAATGAGCAGTTATGCAGCAAATTCTTGTTCCACACAACAAAACAATACTGAATTTTATTCTATTACATCAGATTTTTCAGAGACCTTGGATAGTTTCTGGTCAGAACCGTTCTTGTCCGAGACTTCAACGATGATGAACGATGATTTTACGGGTTTTTTTGATGGAGAATTGTTATGTCAATATGATAATATGTTCAGCGGTTTCTGAAACTAGAATTGAAGCTTCACTAGAACCTATTAGTTTTGTGAGAACATGTGTGTTGTTACATATGTTTGTATTGAGCACTTGAGTTGTGCCTTGTAAGCTCTATGAAATGTAGCTTTATATTTGGATCCTACAAGAAAATGTTATGCTTGCGACAAATTTTTGTGACAAAAATTTGCGACTAATTTTTTTTCTTCTATTTTTGCGACGGAAATCTGTAGAAAAATAAGAGAGACGTCGAAAATTGCAAGGCGGGAAAGCTTTGCAACAGAAATGCGAGCCAGATGCGGCGAAAATGCATTTTGCGACGGGATTCCGTAACAAAGGCGTCGCAAACTCAAAATGTTTTTTTAGAGCTCTACTCAAAATTGTGGGTGTCAAATGTCTACTCAAATCAAATTCAAATGCGTCTTTTTTTTTTTTTTTGAATAAAATTCAAATATGTCTTAGTGAGTGTAACCTTCTCAATTATTTTTTCCTTATACATAGATTGTCATATAAAAAAACTTGGGACTAGAGTTTGATTTTCTGCAATTAACTAATACACATATGGGCCATATGAAATGGGTCAAGCTTCAGGCCCATGTTTAACCCATCTGAGATGTGCCTATTTCCTTCATCATAAATTACACAATATGAGCTTGTTGGCACAATCAAGCCCATGAGACTTAACCAAAAGCCAATTATCAAGTGAGAAAAATGATGCTAAAACTTGAATTCGATCAAAGAATTCGCTATTCATACTCGTTCTAAGGAATATACGAGCAAAAGCTTCTAATTAGATACGAAAAGTTTTGAGAGTGACTAAAACTACTTGCTATCACTGAATAGAGAAAAGGAATCCCGATCACGAACTTTATTTCCGATAAATTTTTGGGCGCTCTGCACCATGTCGGATTCAGAATCATTCTAAAGCAGTTGAGATTCAGTCAATAACTTATTTGAAAAATTAAAAACTTTTATTTCTAGTAAACCCTATTAATCCTCCAAAAATAACCTTTTAATAGATTATTAGGATCTTTCTGTCAAATTAAGTAGCAAAATACTTGTTTTTAATTAATATTCTTATGAGATTATTCATCAAACAGACCTTCCAACCAATCAAATGGTTCAGAAATGGTCCAACATGCCATTGAAAAATAAATTCATTTGCATTAAAAAAAGACTATTGTCACAACTCACCAACATCATCAAATGGGAACATGCATAAACAAAGCCTCACTATCTAGTAGTCTGAAACAAAACTTTGTTTTCTAGTTCTATTTTTATTATCTATTCTCACAATTGACAATGATGATCTAAGGAGACAAAACACAACCCACAAAACCCATCCCCACATTATTTTTTATGTTTAGAAATTGACAACCCTACTTTGAATCGTTGATACATGAAAATATTAATTAAATAGGTTTCTAAACGCGTGAATTTTCATCTGATTTTCATTACACTTCAACTAAATAGTAGTGTCTCAGTTGACAACACAATATAAGATTGTGAGAAGAACTTTTAGATTCGATTCTCACTAAACATGAACAGAGGTGAAAATTTTCAACTGTGACTAAGCTCCGAGTGGTGGATGACACAATAGAACAACCCATGCACATGCACATGCACATGGACCAAGAAGGTTGCACTTCAATGCATGATACGTTACACTCTGTCACTCCCTCTCACGTAGTCGAAAAAGGGAAGCAACATTCTACTTCAATATGTGATACGTCATCGCTCCTCATCACGTGAAGGTTGTGTAACACGACGGTTCCTGTACGTGCACTTTAATGTTAGGCCCTCCACCTATAACAATTTATTTTGTGCTTTTTGACTCGTCAGTGTGCACTTCAATGTGGAATACATTAACATCATTTACGAGAAAGGCGTATGTACAAAACAATTTAGTACACATGGACAAAAAGGTAGAAAAGTAAGATGAATTTGGTGAATTTTTAGTGAAACACATGACCCATCACCAAAAAAAAAAAAAAAAAAAAAAAAAAAAAAAACCCCATGTATTTACTAGAACTACTGTACAAAAAGAGACATGGTCAATCAATGCACAGCAAGCTTCACACACTCACATATAAAGTCTTCTATTCCCAAAAGCCAAAGTCTTCTTGAAGTCTTTTTCAATACATAATGTGACACTATGACTTCAATATTACATAAACTGATAAACAATAACATATTTGGACTAAAATTAATGTCTAACCGAGTAAATCAACATAAATAATTCATTCAAACATTTTGTGAATTGAAAAAGTAATTGATGATTTAACAAGTAGATAAAAAACAAAAACAACAAAAGTTGGCAGAAATTTATGTACACTGAATATACCAAAAATTGCGTTTTACAATACATTAATTAAACAATTCAAGCACGACTTAATTAGAACTTATTAATTTAGAGCATAGTTGGTGACAACAGAGAATTTGTTTATGAGACTAATTGAACTAATTAGCCTCCTAGTGGTTCGAATAAACTTTGAGCTTGACATCAAGATAGGAGACATATGGAATAAGTGATATTATATTTGGATGAAATTTACTATGTGTACTATTATAGTGAAGAAATGTGGATATATTCGAATTTGTGAGACATTTTAGACATTGATTTTCACAACAAGAACTAAATAATATATAGTTCACTCAAATCGAACATAAATTGATGGGCAATATTGGATTTAATTCTCAATAGAAATATCATTTAGTTTCTCTTCTTTTGATTTTAATTCTATTGACTTTATTGAATATCGCTACAAAAATCGCGACGAACTTTGAATATCATATAACCGGTCCATTTGAAACCATGTACATTATTCTCGAATTACATAATTATACGAGTTTTATGCACTGAACTACGTAAAATATAGAGTTTTAAATATGTACGGAACAAGATGTGACACCTAATATAACCCATTGACTGCCAACAACACGTGGTTATAAACCCAGTTGATGTTTTTAAATTTAATAATTTTAGGTATTTGCCTCGTAATCCCCAATTATGGTCTATTATTGCAAAACATCATCATGTTATCTACTAATAAAATATCAAATTAAATCACATATTTTTAATTTCTAGTTGATCTAGTCGTGGATGATATCACTAAACCAACGTCACCATATGCAGCATCATACTAGTCATTCTTGCATCATCTTCATTCAGGAAAAACAATATATATATATATACACACATATATATATATATACACACATATACATATATATAGAATAATGAATCTAAGCCAACAAATATTTGGCTTAGCTTAAGCCAAGCCAATGAGGTGATGACACCTCATTTAATTTACTCATACTCACCCAAGTGAATTGGTGGGAGCGGAGCGACCCGCCCAGATCCAATATTTTTAATGAGGTGTCATTATCTCATTGGTGGCTTAACCTAAGCCAAATAATTCTTGCTTAGAATCCTTAACCTCTATATGTATATATATATATATATTGCCAAAAATAAAATTAAAAACTTAAGTAATTAAATATTTTGATGAATGTGTTGAAGGAAATGTTCATAAATTACTTCACCAAATTATTGTTTTCCATATCAGCATAGACAAAGACAACAAATAAATGTTAATGTGAACACAATGATTGTAGAGATTACTGATAAGATTTTGCTTTTGAAAAGCAAATAAAAAAGATATCAACATGTGATTAAAATGACTAATCATGATGTACATATCAATTTACGGGTAAAAAACCCAAACATATATGAATAACAAGACATGATTTATCATTTCAAAAAAAAAAAAAAAAAATCTTATCAAATGCATGATATTTTGTGCATGCTAAAAATCTTAATCTTCTGTTGTCGTTCGTTTAGACGTTTTCGCAGTTAGTTTACTACAAATAAAAATGTTGATGATGATGAACTAACGCAATCAATGTTTGTCTAGATTGCATCATTCATGGCAGTAAATATGTGTAAATAAAATTAAGACCCGTTAAATACTCTGGCGGTGATCTAACGACATGTGCTCAAATGGTGATCTAGCTTCTTAGAAACTACCTGTTACTTCCCATTGAAGCCAATCTGCTGACACATGGCATTTGTGCATTCGTCTATCCAATCTAACGTCACATCATGAAAGTTATCGGTATATTTTATAGAAAAACGCGCCTTCATTTCTAGTCAAACCATTGGCTATATTTTCTGCAAAATTTGAAGAAAACAAAATAGGGACCATGGTTGAGGGAGATGGTTCAACATTTAAGTATAGAGTGTTGAATGACTATTTTTATGATAACAAAGCAAAGGTGCTATAGGTGTTCAGCTATTACTTGCAATGCACTAGAAATATACACTATTTTAGGTAGACAAGATAGTGTGAACACCAGATTAATCTATACGTAAATAGTATGGATCTTATTTAATGATTTTAATATGACCAACTGCATTTGAAATGCCAACGAAATGTGGTACAAGTAACGTGTTATAGTATCATTTTCATATGCAAAATATTAAAGAGGTTCACATTGGGACAGGACACAAAAATAAATAAATAAAATGCTCAAATTGTGAACATCTAAAACCGAGTGCCAAAAACTGGTTTTTAGTAATTTGTATAGGTTCATATTATGTTTTGTGGATATATAAACTCAAAATTGAAAGAATGGAAAAGCATTATTTTGGCTTTAACCTAATGATTTGGTCTTGTTTAAATTGTCTACTTATCGCTTGCAGTCTCGCCGTCTATATACACGACATGTGTGATTGATGCTTGGCTGAAACAACTATATCTTCTTTCTTCCAGACATTTTTAGTTTGTAGGAGATCGCACACAATCGAGCATTCTCCACAGGAACAACGAAACTCTTGCAGCTCCCATAAGAGCTTTGGATGATCGTGTAATAACTTGAATGCATCTACCGTTGCACATGCTTTAATTACAAAAACAACTCAAATCCGATAAGCATATTCGATCTTCATAGCTCATAACAGAGTATGTTAGACCGAGATTTGATATGATTCAATCTCACTTTTGTATATATAAATGCTTGTACCCTTTAAAAGGTCGACTGCCAACTAAGTTGCGCAACTGCTGGTCAACTCATGTTTGATATGAGTCGATCTCACTTTCATATATAAATGTTTGTATGCTCTAATAGATCAACTGACTGAATATGTCGACCAACATATTGTTGGATCTTTTAAGTCTACAAACATTTTAGTTCTTTTCAGCTACAAATAACATCTCAAGTAGACAACCTAAACACGACCATAAACATGTTGCATACCATTTTTGCCATAACATGAAATTAAATATCACTAATTAAAATAGAAATGAGATGTCACATAATAAATATTCATCAACGACATACAATTTTTGACATATATAAAATGAAATAAAATTACCATAAGTAATTAATTATGAGTTGACACATTACTAAACACATCGTAGACTTTGTGATTAATGCACCATAAACTAATGCCCTCTTGAAATCATGAAACGACAGATCCATCCATGAAAGTTCGAGATCGATTGTCAATCATCGCATGTTTCAACTTTCAACACGTGTAATTTATTCATAGACTCTTGTGGATATATATATATATATAAGTAAAGTCGCTTTGCCAAGTTGATACTCGAAGCCAACAAGTGAGCTTAATTAACCTGAGAAAAACCAGAGAAAGAGAATATATCTGAAAAATGGTGAGAGCTCCATTTTACGACGAAAATGGAGTGAAGAGAGGTGCGTGGAGCCACGAAGAAGACGAGAAGTTGAGAAACTATATTCAGAGCTATGGCCACTGGAATTGGCGTGAACTTCCCAAGTTTGCAGGTACAAATTTAGCTGTTGAATCAAGAAACTAACACTCTTGGAATATTAATATATATGTTCTAACAAGTTTTTTTGTTTTTTTTTAGGTTTAAAAAGATGTGGCAAGAGTTGCAGGCTTAGGTGGGTGAACTATCTGCAACCAAATGTGAAAAGAGGGAACTACACGAAGGAAGAAGAGGACTTGATCGGAAAATTACACGAGGAGTTCGGAAACAAGTGAGAATTACTTTTTCTTTTCCCGACATTTTCATAGAGAGTTTACGCAGTTTAAGTTATGATAACAGTGAAAATAGTGCATACTGAAGATGAAAATGTTTAGTTCGAACAGGAAAAGAGAGATGGAAAGATTATTTTTCATACAAATAGTTTACATGATTTTTATTGTTCCCGTAACTTTATGCATCTAAGCGCTCTCTATTGTTAGAAAGATGTTTCCTTTTGTTATGAATTAATATTCATTTTGAAGTTGTTTTAATTTGATTCTCAAACTCCGTTCATAAACAATTTGGTTCTCAAACTATTTGTATTGTTTAATTTAGACACCAACTACAAAATTTTGTTTCAATTTGTATATCGTCAAATTAGGCTGACTTGATAATTTTATTCTAGTAACAACACTTAAGATAATAAAATGTACAAATGAGACTAATCTGTTTCATTAGTAAATTTAGCTAATTTAAGCGCTAATTACTTTGAAACAATATGGCATAGTTTGAGACCAACTTATAATAATATGAATAATTTGAATACCAAATTAGAACATAAATGAATTATTGGATAAAAATTCCAAACTAAAACTTCAGTTGAAGGATCAAAATGAAACATTTTCCTATCGTAAATGATGAAATGATAAAAAGAAATGCATTATATTACAAAGAGTGATCACTTAAGCTTACTGAGTTTTTTTTCACTCACAGATGGTCCTTGATCGCTGCCCAATTGCCGGGAAGAACGGACAACGAGATCAAGAACTACTGGCACACCCATATGAAGAGTCGCGGGAAGAAAACCCGAAAAGCAAGCTACGAGAAAGCCAACGAAACTTCGCAACACGAAGACAACCAAAGTACAGAATCCGAAACAAAAAACATTCTTGCAAAAATTCCCTCGAACCAAATTTTAGAGAGCTCTCCATTGTCCCCAGAAACATCTTGCTTGTCCTCGAGCTCCAATTCCGCAAATGTATCGGAAACAAAATGGGTTTCAGAGGAAATCATCAATTCATTTCAGTCATTTCCACAATGCAGCGGAGATTTCTGGACGGAACCATTTGTATCGGACAATTCCTACTTCCCGAATGAGTATCCATCGACATACTTATCGCCATTTGTTTCGTACGATACTGATAATATGGATTTGTTCTATCAAGTGATGCAAGAACTATCAGAAAACAATGCATATTTATAGTTAATAAAGATTTATTGATCATATGTATACTTGTAATATTTTGAGAGAACTAAAACATAGAACATTGGCTTCAATTGTAATATCAGCTCGTATATATACAAAAGTTGTATCGGGTTTCTCCACTCTTTATCGCCTAAGATACTTGACCATTACTCGTCCTGATATTGCGTATGCAGTTCACCAGGTCCTCGAGATAGCATTATGTTTGTTGAGCTGTGTTAATGCAAAAAGTCGTTAATATAGACGTGATATTCACAAACAAAAATTCTAATTCAAACGCTAACACAACTCATAAAACATAATGCTATTTTTAGTAACTCCACTTGCTGATCATCTCTATCCATAGTGTATTTTATTCACAATATTAATGAAGTTAAATACTAGAAATATCACAAATTGATTGTCAACCCACAAAGTCATAGCCCTATTGGCTATGACACCATCCTTTGATCCTATCAATTAAATTAATCCACAAATGGAAGGCACAAATTTTGTTTAATTGGCTATTTGGTTTATTTTTCTTTTATTCTTTTGACGGAGACAGGGTGTCATGTCTCTCTTTGTGCCAGCTCTTCAATTCTTCAGAGGATGAAGCTTGTCAGTCTAATAATGGTCGAGACTCAGCTAAGATCCAAGAAAATTAGATTCTGACGGGCACCGAGTGCCCGCAAAATAAGGACGAACACGAGTGCTACTGATGCCATAATATTTTCTGACTGATTTGACTGAATCTCGACCATTACAAGAATTGATGGTATGCTAATAACATTGAAGATGAAGTGACCAATTTTACTTGTCTTGTTTGGGTATTTATTGTCCCTTCAGATTTGAGAAGAAGCCAATCCAACCAGTGGGATTGGAGATGAGATTTAATCAGTAAAACTGTAAAAGACAATGGAGGACAAAGATTTTAAGGGTAAAATTGTTAATAAATCATCAATATACTGAAAGCTGAGTTTTTATCTTCTTCTCTTCATGGGCCCATTAATTAAGTTGAAGCCCACAAAAGTTAGTGCAATGGGCTAGCCCTTTTTTAAGAAGAGGCTTTTCAAAACTACTCAAAACCTGACATTGTAGCTTGATAGAATCTTAACAATTTGTGAGCTTCAAATACATGCAAGTCAGTATTCCAAGAATGGAGCCAAGTACTGCTCAATTGGGTTTTATACAAAATCGATTTGTGAAGTGATACTTTCGACTTAAAGTTTACCTATTCACGTGCAAGTTCAGATCTACCCTCATCCCCCGTAAAGTTCATATTGATTTCATCTTCAGATCGAGTTTCTCGAAAGCGGTTCTCACCGATTCCGGTTTATGACTCAATGTTGAGACGTCTCCGTTCACTTGCTTAGACAGTTAGACTGATAAGTGGAAAGCTCAACTTGTGTTTGAAGTGGCTACGGACTTCACATTCTTTCAATCGTGTGAGATACATTGAAAATAAGCTTTCTCAATCTTGCATTTGATTGAGCTGAAGTGAACCCATTGACCCGCAAAGGGTCTTCTCCTATGTATCAACTTGCATGTCTCAGTTTCCAAAATTTGGAATATTTTGATTTTATGTAATAGACTTGTTGACCCATACAAACATGGCACCTTCTGGGTGCATTCAATAGAGTCT
>JAYMTF010004627.1:0-12861 GCA_036897485.1 Pelargonium nanum | reverse complement strand
TTTTATGGCATATTTTGAGTAAGAAAAAAATTAACATGCCATACCTTATATTTAATTCTACGAGACACATAGCAGGAAAAGGTGGAAACAATTCATTTTCTTTTGGGATGATAATAAAAAAATATCTTTAAGGTCCATTAAAGAATGAAAGTATCATTTATTTCAATCCTCACTTTCACATTATTAATAAGAATCGAATTAGTCTAATGGGGATTGAGTTGCTTGATTATGAATGGTGGTCGAAAGTCAAAAATTGTGCTTTATCCAATCTCCTTTTGTTGAAGGGTGAAAAGTACCGCTTAATGTTGATTATCCACTCATTGTCTGCGAGGAAGATGTTTCACAAGATGATCAAATGATGGTTATAAGTCCAAGTGGTGTGTTCTTTTCAAATGAAGATGAGTCGTCTTCTTCAGATAGTTACCAGACTCCGGCGCGGTTGCTGCAACATCACATAACGTGAAAATGCTTGAGAGGAAGATGAATAAGAGATTTAGAAAATTGGAATACTTCACGAAGAATCAATCTGCAACTTCAGAAAAAGTCATGCAAGACCAATTCAAGAAAAAATGAGCTACTACACTTTTATGTCCTTTTATATATTCTTGGTGAAGAGCCATCAAGAGGTTATGATGCTCGCATGCTCGCCATTCTACTCCCAACATTATTTTGGTTCACTTGAAATGGTGGTGGTGGAGGATTGAACAATGAATTCATAAATTCTATTGATGTATTTCCATGTATTGGAATGTTTTCATGTTGATTATATGTTGGTGGAGGGACACCAAACCAATTAGTAGCAGGAGGAAAAACATGATGTTCATTTTCTTGTGAGCAATAAGATGGGTATGTTTGAATTCCAAGAGGAACTGGAGAATTTTTCCTATCCATCTATAATATAATATGAAAATTGTTTTATTAATAAA
The DNA here is from genome assembly GCA_036897485.1 of Pelargonium nanum. Classification (NCBI taxonomy): domain Eukaryota; kingdom Viridiplantae; phylum Streptophyta; class Magnoliopsida; order Geraniales; family Geraniaceae; genus Pelargonium; species Pelargonium nanum. The sequence goes on along the minus strand of JAYMTF010004627.1, from coordinate 11,935 downwards.
AATGATAAATAAATGTAAGTAATTTTGTTTAATGAAAAAAATGTCATTAAATTCATTATATATGACGGAACACCATTATTTTACACTATACAGAAAGAAAAATGGTTCTGAAACTATTTTAAACAATATTTGGATCACGTTTCTCGAACTTTGTATGTTTCCAATCTACCTTTGCAGTAAAGAACTCAACCTTTATATAAGAAAAATCAACCTTTGCAGTAAGAACAATAAACCTTTATACTAAAAAATGTCATTTTTTTTAACATTCAACCTATATACTAAAAGGGTAAACATTTTTATGAGAACAACCAACCTTTGTTCTATACAGGCCACCTCTTCCTTTCTAAATGTCAAGTTTTTTCTCTTTTTACAATCAACCTATATACTAAAAAGGTCAAGCTTTTCTATTAAAATGACTACTTTCATGTGATAAGTCACATGTTCATACATTAAGTAAATAAAATATGGAAAAACATCGTACATCATCAACAACATCATAATATCACAATTTCATAGAAGAAATTAACAATCATGTGTACATGCAACAATTTTATATTTATTATATATACATTGTGTATTAAAGATGATAAACTGCATAAGCTAATAAATACATGTTTGAAGATGTTCCAAACTTGAATCCAGAAGAATGTGAGTTTTCTGGAGATAGGAAAGAATTTGTGTGGGAGAGAATTAGTGTTTTTGTGTGGAAGATATAGGTTATCAGATAGGATAATGGTGAGTTTTAATACCAAATTAAGAGGGACAATATAGACAATCAACCTGTCAAAAGTGGGGGCATATATGAAATACAAAATTATTTCTCACTCTACATATGCTTCTGTCAGACAGAAGCAAAAAAAAAAAATTGTTTCTTCAAAAACGATAATTATTACAGAAGCTATCCAAACGCTCCCTATAAGCAAACACAACAATATATTTTTATCCCTACAACAATATGATGTGGCAAACAATAGATGGACTTGTCAAAGCCAAAAACTCTCTAGTAGTGTCAATGACCCTTTGACCTTGTGAAGCCACTGTCACATTTTAAGTGTACCTAAATTTACGACATGCGCAAAAATGAACAAAAAAGTCCGCATAAATTTATATCATGTAAAAACGAAAGTGATAAAATGCACAAAGCCCTTGTCTGAGGCAACTCATTTGTTGAAGGCCTAAAGAAAATTAAGTTTTAAATTTTTAATAATGACTATTATTGTTTAATCATTTATCACAAGTTTTACCATCTTCTGTTGCAATAAATCATAAATTACCATTCTCTCGCCATAAAAAAATCATACATAAATCAGTCAATGAAAGAGCGACATGTGGCTCGCCTAGTTAGAAGAAGAAATGGTCAATCGGTCTGAACTCGCCGAAATGGTCCGAAACTCAACTCCTTCAAATGTATTCAACACTATACTCATATTGAAGAGAAAATACAAGGATCACAACCGTTCAAATGGAAGTCAAATCGGACTTCAAACGAACTTGGAACAGCCGAAAAATGAATGAATAGGAAAGTAATGCTAGTCTCACGCGCCCCCACGTGCGGCGCGTGTGCCACACGCGTGCGAGGCGCAATGAGAGCTGGACACGTGGAAACCACGACCTTGTTTGGTTTGCTGCTTTCTCCCTTCTTCATTCTATTTTTTCCTTTATGACCCATCCAAACGCACCCTTGCACCCTACTCCCACTAGCAATGATGCAACCCCCTCTTCCTTACCAACTTGTCACATTTTCCTCTACTTCCCTCATCCACCAACCCATCTCCTCTCGCCACCTCACCCCCGCTCTCTCAATTCCTCACCAAAACACATGAGACCCAGCCGGCAACAACAACCATCCAACCCCATTTCTTTTTCTCTCCTTCCCATCTCTCCACTTTGCTCGGAAGGCAACTTTTGCTCGGAAGGCAACATTGTGCTCGGGTGACACTTTGCACGGATGGCCACCATGCGCGCGACACGCCTCTTTCCCTCGTTCCTTTCTCTTTCCTCCAACATCTACATGAGACCAACCTCTTTTCTCCACATTTTTGCCTCCAACCATATTTTCCTCCAAGCCTCTCTTATCCCTCTCCATACTATTAATCAAACCAGCCACTCTCCATTCATGAAAAATGTATTTTACACACACTAAAGAGGACCGTGTTGTTCAGGTGACCATGGTGCTCGGGTAGCCATGGTGTTGTGGTGACCAATGTGCTCGGGTTACCATGGTGCTTGGGTGACCATGGTTCGCGGAAAGATGAAGTGCACGAAAGAACCATCACCTTCTCGGCACGCCATCCGTCTACAAGAGTCTCCATCCGCGGATACGCGTATCCGTCCGCGGATATGCATATTCATCCACGAAGGACGTCATCTATCTGCAAACACATGCATCCATCCGCAAGGGTCACCTTCCATACGTGGATACACATCTCTAGCCACACATTCATCCCCAAGTGGAGAGTCATGTCTTCCTATAAGCCTTATCTCCATTAAGGGGAGCCTCTAGCCTTATTGGTGTGCATATCCAATAAGCAAGAGACATGTGAAATGATTATAGTGCCAGCAGACCACCACCCCATGTCAGCTGGCCGGAGGTCACTCGAAGGCAGGTAAGCTTGAGGCCTATAAATAGGGCCACAAGCCTTTAGAAAAAAGGTCAGACACTTGGTGTTCATGTTCTCATAATTTTGGGATGTGCTTTGAAGCGCGCCAGTCTTGCTTGTTAGATAGATTTATTGATCAGTCAACCTGATCAATCCAGCTGGTCTGACCAGTCCAGCATGTCTGACTAGTCCAGCATGCATGTCCAGTCCTGCCTGTATGATGGAAACACTTGGGCTTCACGACTGAGGAGCAGACGCGAGGAGGGCCCGATGCGCGAGCATGAGTCCTATGCGGATGTCTGTGCGGCTGGTTTGTGTGGGCTTGTTCGTGCGACCTGGTCCGTGCGACGTGGTACCCTGCGTTACCCACGCCCCGGGTCTCTTTCCTATTTAGATTGTTGACCAACCCCTTATTGACTTTCTGCGCTGACCTTCCGTGCCACGCGTCACTTATCCATTGGTCAGGAGTTAACCGAATTTTTGTGTCGTATCAGTTTAACCCCACTCCAAGTGGAGTTGATTTATCTAGTCCACGATGGAGTGTAAGTGAATTCGACTTGCCTTCCTTTAATTTTCTCATCTTTCTTTTAGCTAGCCAATCCTTGTCAAAGTAGAAAAAACTGCTTGTTTTGATTTAGGAAGCTAAAGGTGGCTTCCTTGCAAGCCGAGTTTCCCACTTGGAAACTGCTTCTTCTTTCTTTCCAATTCTTCTATAAGTAATCCTTCATCACTTTATTATTCCCACACGCGCTTGAGACTCAGAACATTTTCGACTGACTTTGCTCCTTCCTGGATCTTCCAATCGCCACTTCGAAGGTTATTAGCATTATTTTTTAACCTTTTCAATTTTTGTATCCTTTTCAAAAAAAATTTCTTCTTTCATCAGTTTTCCTAATTGTGCTCCTCCCCATGTTCACGGTAAGGTGCAAAAACGAATCTGGCTGGGACGACTGTTCCCTATGCTGCAGCATCAGGTGCGTCACCCTAGCCGAAGCTAATTCCACTCGCATGCGCGACACGGCTGGGCTCTAGCCCGTGTGCTCGATCGGCCTGGCATGAGGCGCGCGCGCGGATAGGCGGCTGTAAGGCTTGCTGCCCGTGTGCCCAAGCACGGGTTCGTGCACGGACAGGCGAGGCTGAGGCGTGCGGCCTCTTGCCTCCTGCGCCTTCCAATTTTCTATTATTGTTCTTATGCATATTAATTATATGTGAATGTTGGCTTGTCTAATTGTGCTCCCCTCTCGTATGTATGTACCATCATGTAAGGCCCATCAAATAGTGGAAAGCAGCCTGCCTCCTCTTCTCAATCTCGGCGAGTTGAATCAACTATCCGGTCTGTTACCTATCGGGCTTTATTTGGTGATGGGTCGGATGATGAGGACACGCCTATGACCCCACCTTCCCCTTCTTGTGATGTTCGTTTTGCGTCTCGTGGGTTTCCACTGGCCCCCGAGGTTCAATCTCTAACTTATGCCAAGCCCACTCCATCTTCGCTGATCGGAATTACTGAGGGAGGTCGATCTTATCCTGTTACTGAGGAGGATCTGACTGATATATTGTTGCTCTATCGAATTAACCCCAAAGAATTCAAGCCCTGCCTCCCCAAGGCAGATGACACCGGACCATATCTCGGGGAGGTGCCTATGTTCATGGACCACTTTGCTGCTGGGCTCACACATCTGATGGATCCCTTCATGGAGTGTTTGATAGCTCAACTAGGTTTATTCTTTGGGGACTTTACACCTGACTCGAGAAGAAGATTACATATTTCGCCACACTGTGTCGTCTGATGGGTAGAAAGCCATCATTTGTCATCTTCTTTCACTGGTTTGCTAGAATACGCCCTGTGGATTTGTACACAGGGTATGTCACGACCATTACTAAATGTGGTAGGATCCTTAGTTATGACCGCATTCAAGGCGATGGCTTGCGCAACAGAAAGTTTTACGTGTGCTCTCGCTAGGGCTTCGGATTTCCATCCAATCTGCCTCTCAATTTCCGACCACCTTCAAAGACTCCTCTAGTCTTGATTGATTATGACCAAGCTGCCTTCAGCCTGCTGACCAAAGGCCTCCCTTCTTGCATGTCTTATGACATGCAATTTTTTATGAAGGACCCTGTTCAGTATTTCGCTGGGGTGGCCAGGAGGATCTACCCTGGTATAACTCCCCTACTAGAGCCTGCTCGTCTGCTTTGCGACCTCTCTTGTCCTATTCATGGGAACCATTCCAACCCCGGCTGGAAGAGTCAGTGCAAGAAGCCATGCAAGTGTCCTCCCAACGAGAAGAAGATAGCTTCTACATGTAAGGCTCTTGACTTTTTTTTTTTTAATTTTCATCAATTCATTCTTTTTTTATTCCTGTCTATATGTCTTTGTTGATACCTTGCGCCTATCTTTCGCAATTATCGGTCAGTGGTCGCTGGTAGGCAGGAATGCCTACAATTCTACCTAGATCAAGGAGATGCGGAAGCAGTTGGGTGACAACAATAGGTATTCCGTTCCTTGGGCCTTTCATTCATGCGCCTCAAAAATTCATGTTTTCAACAAGAGGAAACGCGTGGAAGAGGTACCGGATGAGGAGGACGAGGTTGAGGCAAACACGTCCTCTCCCCCTACACCCGCGGCCGATCATAGGGAGGAGGAAGCCGATGTCATGACTTTTTCTTCCCCTCACTCGAACATCATGGGGGACTATCCGACGGTGCTTCCCATCCCGATGGAGGTAAGCTTCTCTTCAGTTCCGATTTTTGATTCTACTGCTATAAGGTCATTCGTTCCTCACATCGACTTGGGAGTGGATGATGAGGGATTCGTGCTTTCTACTTTTCTTGAGGAAGAGACGATGGAGTCTCTGATAGCTTGCCTTCTACAGACTCTTCCCCATCGAGATCCTATCGTGGTCACCACCCCCGTATGATTCGTCAGCTTCAGAAGCAGTTTGACGAGTACCTTTTCAAGGTATTCTTCTCTCCACTTTCTTAGACTTTTCGAACTGCTTCAGTCTCATATAAGGTTATTAACGTGCTTAATATCTACCTTTCAGCTGGTTCGTCATAGGGATGAGCTCTTGACTGTTGTGCGCGGGTTGCCTGATATTGACTCTTCGGCATCCAGCTTCGACCTCGAGGAAGGCCAAGTATGCTTAGTTGAAAGGTGAACTTAAGGCATAGATGGAGAGGTCCCACATTCTTTCGAGCTCAACTGACAGAGAGTGAAAAGAGGCAGCGGGCGGCTGCTGCAAATGAGGGTCCACTGCAGACCAAGCTGAGCACTTTGTCTGTCAACCTAAAGAGGGAACAGACAGAGCGAGCTAGGGTACACTCCTTCTCTTTTCTCTTTCAATTTCTTACCAGCTTTCTTTGTCCATGTTCTAGATGTCTTCATTTGATTTGCTGCAATTGGAAGTTGAGATAGTTCAGCTTTGGGAGGCGCCCAGCAATCAAGCGCCCCGTGAGTTGGAGTCTCCAGCCCAATTGATTTCTCGACTCCGCCCGATGGATGAGTACCTGCTTGATGTAGCAGAGTGGACTTCTTGAGGTAGGTCTCAAAGGAAGAACAAAATTCTTGGACGACTATGGAACTAGGCTGCCTCACTCCTTCCCAGGTGGAGGAGATTTGTGACACCCCTTCTTTCCATCATATGGTTAGGAACTTCTGTTACTTGTTCTCTGTCACTCAAGAAGAGTATATTAACTCACGAGAATGTGATCGCCACAACTATGGAGACGTAGTTCCTTAGGTGGCTCCAGAGTTCGATCCTACGATGACCATGGAGTACAGATTGTTCGGTTAGTGTTCCACTCCTTTCCTATCAGTAGAAGACGTTGAAACTGACGAGGCTGAGTGGGAGAAGAGCGAGGAATGGCACCTCACGATGGACAACTCCATTGGCATTCCCAAGGAATGGTCACTTCCGTTTAACCTGACCGACCCTCGTAACTTAGCATAGCTCACCTTTTGGCTTAGTTTAATTTTAGCTTGTCGTAGTACATTCTTTGGTATAGTCTAGCCTTAGTTTGGTGTACCATAGCTTTATCTTCCCTCGCATGAACTTTACATTTCATTGGAATAAAATGTCAGTTTGGATTTCTTTATGCTTGTCTTCTGTCTTTTTTTGTTGTTGTCAACCCTACCCTCTAAGCGGGGTGGCCTGCTTCTTTTCTCTTTTCAACCCAGTCCTCCAAGCGGGGTTGTTTGCTTGTTAGTGTATGAGAACATTTGCCATTCTTAGGGAGGCTAGGCCCTCTTCGAGTGGTTTTGACTTCTGACAAGGTGAGTGCATACTTTGTATGGTCACACGCTTTGTCCTGGACGATGCCCTTTGGAGGCGTATCCCTATTCTTTTGTGGAGGCTTAGATCTGAGATATTGCCCTCCATTTAGAGTGAGATTGATTTATTGATGTCACCCTAGAGTACTGTCTTGTCGTCGTGTCTTTGTAAGCGGTCTCCCAAGGGTGTTTGCATGGGGCCCTTGGGTCTTCTAACTAAATGGTGTGGTTTTTCTTTTAAGTATTGGAAGATGGGCACACAAGTGCGGATGGACGATAAGCACGTGGGCGCGGTTGGTAGGCGGGGACATGAGTGCGAGCTTCTCATGGCGTAAGCTCTTTTGGACCGAGCACCCTTATTTGGCGGAGACAAGACTCTGGGAGGCGCGCCTCATTAAGTTGGTGGAGGAGGGGCTCCTAGGAGGCGTAGCTCCGGGAGGCGAGACTTCCTTTCTTGATGGAGATGGAGCTTTGGGAGACGAGGCTCCCTTTCTTGGTGGAGACGAGGCTCCGAGAGGCGAGGCTCTCTTTCTTGGTGGAGGTGAGGCTCCCTTTCTTGGTGGACGCGAGGCTCCAGGAAGTCAGGATCCCTTACTAGGTGGAGACGAGGCTCTAGGAGGCGAGACTCCCTTACTTGGTGGAAACAAGGCTCCCTTACTTGGTGGAAACGAGGCTCCCTTACTTCGTGGAGGCGAGGTTCCCTTGCTTGGTCGAGACAAGGCTCCGAGAGGCGAGGCTCCCTTACTTGGTGGAGACAAGGCTTCGGAAGGTGAGACTCCCTTATTTGGTGGAGACGAGGCTCCTGAGAGGCGTGGCTCCCTATCTTTGGTGGAGATGAGGCTCTTGGGGAGGCGAGACTTCCTATCTTGATGGAGATGAGGCTATTGGGAGATATGGCTCTTTATCTTATAGGAGACGAGGATCCTAGGAGGAGAGACTTCCTATCTTGGTGGGGACGAGGCTCCTGGGAGGCATGGCTCCCCATCTTTGTGGAGACTAGGCTCCTGAGAGGCGAGACTCCCTATCTTGGTGGAGACGAGACTCATGGGAGGCGTAACTCCCTATCTTGGTGAAGAAGAGGCCCCTGGGAGGCGTGACTCCCTGGTTTGAAGTAGGCGAGGCCCTTCAACCGGTGAGGACGGGTTCTCTCAACCAGTATTTGAATGATGCCCCTCCAAGGCATGCTTTTCCATCCGTAGATGAGTGTTGAGCCGACCTACTCCCTTCGTGGGAGACTACTCAGCCTCTACGATATGCGGTGAGGGCGTGTTCCCTCACCTAGTCTTTGAACGATGCCCCTCCAAGGCATGCTCTCCCATTCGTAGATAAGTGTTGAGCCGACCTACTCCCTTCCCGGGAGACTACTCAACCTCTACGATATGCGGTGAGGACGAGTTCCCTCACCTATAATTTGAATGATGCCCCTCCGTGGCATGTTCTCTCATCAGCAATTAAATGTATAACTGAACTACTCCCTTCACGAGAGACTACTCGGTCTCTATGATATGTGGTGAGGGCGGGTTCCCTCACCTAGTTTTTGAAAGATACCCCTCAGAGACATGTTCTCTCATTCACAAATGAGTGTAGAACTAACCTACCCCCTTCACGGGAGACTACTCGACCTCTACGATGTGTGGGGAGGGCGGGTTCCCTCACCTATTTTTTGAACGATGCCCTTCCAAGGCATGTTCCTCTTCCTTCAATGCATGCCTCCTCAGCATGGCTGGGGAAGCTGATGGGGTTTTGAAGATGACCTGAAACTCTCTTCCACCAACGCATGTCTCTTCAGCATGGTTGCAGAAGTTGGTGGGATTTCAAAGCTAACCCAAAACTTATGTCTTCCTCCAAAGAAGGTCTTCCCAACATGGTTGCAGAAGTTGGTGGGATCTCAAAGATAACCCAAAACTTATATCTTCCTCTAACACATGCCTCTTCAACATGGTCGTAAGAAGTGGGTGGAGTTTTTAAGATAACATTGAACTTATGTCTTCCTCCAACGAATGCCTCCTCAGCATGGTCGTAGGAAGTTGGTGGGGTTTCATAGACCCAAAACTTTTTGGTACTCTTTAGCGACTATGCGGTCGGCTGTAGCTACAACTGTTGGCGGTCCAGTGGTCCGCATAGCTTGTCCCCAGTCACTTGTCGATCTTTAAATTGTTTAAGCCTTCTGCCCTTTCTGTTCATGCCTGAATTAGATTCCTCTATTGTCAGGACTGGTTGTTCTATCATTCCTCCCATTCAATGAAGATTTAGAACCATTAGAACTGACCCTCTTCCTCGGATCACTGCATGGGCCACCGTTGCAAGGGTGGTTAGTGGATTGAGTGCGGAGCGACTGGTGGAATTTTCACTTCGTTGGTTGCCAGGTAGGTGGTGATCATTGCACCCATGAACTCGTCTGACATCGTCTTGAACATCTTAGGGGTCAATGGGGGCAGCAGGGGAGCTGCTGGTTGCTGGATTGGGATGATGATATGAGTAGTGCTGGTGGCACTCACCAGGTCATGCGTCCTCTTTCGGTTCAATTTTGTCCTCAAATCTTCTTATTGCGCGAGGGTTTTAGAAACCTCGGCGTGGATTGTCAGGTGTCACCTTTACTGGCGACTGTCTCTATTTCTATGAGAGGTAGCGGTCTTTTTTTGGTTCGGATTCTGCTTCCTATTGGATTGGTGAGAAGCACCCCTTCCAGGCCTTCTCTCCTCTCGTCACGTGTCGCCTTGATTGGTGACTATCATTGCTCATGTGAGAGGCAACAGTCTCCTTCTGGTTATGGCTTTGCTCGCTGCCGAATGGATGGGCAGCACCCTTTTTAGACCTTATTTCTTCTTCAATTGTCATGTCTTCGTGGTTAGGATATCTAGCTGAATGTAGGCTTTCAATACGTTCCAATTGATTTACTATATTTTTTAAGTTAAAAATGAAGGGATCTATACGTCGTCGTTTGGTCTTCTTTTCCAAGTGCTAGTGTTTTTGACTTAGTCCAATGTTGGTTTTTGGGTCTTCATGTGTCTAGTGGTAGGGGTGCTCCAAGTCCGGTCAGTGACCTATAGCCTGCGCAGGTAACACACAGTTAAGTGGATCCCCAGAAAGGGACCACCTCCGACGTGAGAATAAGTTCTCCACACAAATAAAATGTATAATAAAGATTGAGAATCGAATCTCCATTTTTCGTTCGAATTAACGAAGAACGCACGAAGATTGCGAAGAACGTACAAAGAGCATGAAGAACGTTTGGGAGCATTTTCGTGTTCAGGCGAGTGTGTTTAGAGTAGTAAAATGACCGAACCTGATAATGTTGGCTTGAATATTCTTTTATAGACCTCAAGCTTACCTGTCACCCGGCGACCTCTGATCGGCCATTGGCAAGGTGGGGCCCGCAGGCTCTGTGGTCTCTCATTCGCTGTCTGTCGGATCTGCACACCGACAAGGAAGGCGATAGTCTCTTGCTCGCTGCCTGTTGAATCTGCACACCAACAGGGCAGACGATGGTCTTTTGGCTGCTGCCTGCTGGATACGCACACCAGCAAGGCAGACAGTGTCCTCTTATTCGTTGCTTGTTGGATAAGTTCACAACAGGGTATCCAATATTCTCATTATGGTATGTCTCCCTGCCAGTTGGTTCTGCTAGCCAACCGGGCTATCGCTATTCTCAGCCTTCGGCCATGTGCGATGTTAGGTTCATATTTGATCTGCCTCCGGTGAGAGTGTTGACTAAGGGCGGGAGGCCGGAGCAAGGCGCGTGACCCCTCCAAGGCTCGCGGCTATGTCCGGGCTTCCTTCCTAGGTGAGTGCTTCCCTATGATGTTCATCTTCTCATAATTCTGGGATGTGCTAATAAGCGCGCCAGTCATGCTTGTTAGATAGATGTATTGATCAGTTCAACCTAATCAATCTAGCCTGCCTGACCAGTCCAACCTGCCTGTCCAGTCTAGCTTGCAAGAAGGAAGCACTTGAGCTTTGCGGCTGAGGAGCGGACGGGAGAGAGATCGGACGTGCGGGCATGGTCCCTATGCGGAAATCCGTGCGGGCTTGTCCGTGCGGCCTGGTGCCCCGCGTGACCCATCTCCCGGGTCTCTTTCCTATTTGGACTTTTGACCGACCCTTTGTTGAGTTTTTGCGCTGACTTTCCGTGCCACACATCACTTGTCTATTGGTCAGGAGTTAACCGAATTTTTGTGCCGAATCAGATATATATTTTTTCTTGTTCTTAACTTTATTTTTCTCGAACCAATGAATGTCTAATATTCACCATCAATATGCATGCCCCATTACTTCAGTTAGTTTCATTTGTTTCCTTGAAAGACCTCGTACCTAACATTTATAAAATTATTCATATTATGTAGTTAGATTTTCAAATTAGTTATAAACATGAAAAAAATAGATTGGCATACAATTTATTTTTCATTATACTCTCTTTTGTTGGTTTGTTTAGATTAACAAGATCTTGATTTAATGTTACTTTTAATTTTTCATTTTCTCGTTACTTTTAATTTTTTTTTAACACAAAAGAAGCTAATATTTTATAACTTCAAATTGGACGATAACAAAAATAAGCTTGACAAAGAGACCGAAGACCTAACTAACTCGTGGGCCACTCGGTTTGTAGACCAACTCGGAAATAGAAAACTGACATTAGCCGCAATGGCTAAAACATCAAGAATAATCAAACTAAAGGCACTAGATTTCTCCCCATCAGCCCGAATAATCAAGTTGAAGACACTGACATCCTCTCCTCCAGCTTAAGAAGCACGAACAATTGACAATGATTGATGATGCTACCCGAAAAATCAGAAGTTTGAAAACAATTAAAAACACAGCACGTGGCGCTCGAGCGCCACGTCACCAAGCTCAACACTAAGAAGCCCGACCTGAAGTCACGTGTCTAAGGCACTAGACCGGCACAAAGCTCACCTCCGAAGCCGTCGACGACATCCAACGTCGCTTGACGGCACCCAAATCCATTGTGCGCGCCTAACGCCAATGGTCGTCTCCAAAGCCGTTGATGACATCCAACGTCGCTTGGCGGCGCCCAAGTCCATTGTGCACGCCCAACGCCAATGGTCGC
>JAYMTF010004626.1:0-12862 GCA_036897485.1 Pelargonium nanum | reverse complement strand
TATTATCAACTTTCCAGTAATCTTCATTTCAGTAATCTATATTCCCGTAATATTCACAATCCAAGGTATTTTACATTCCTTGAACCAAACGATACCGTAGTTTCATGATGATACCATCCGGAATACTATTTTCTAAGACTATATTTGTTGCATAGACTTAAATTTTGCAAATCCATCTTTTGGCATAGTATTTGTTCTCGTGCTAATGTCAGAGGACAAAACAAAAACTGGGCAGCAATGAGACTTCCGTTGCTATGAAAAATTACACCAGGCAGTCCTAGTTAGAAAAGACAAGGTTGCATTACACTCCTTTTGTGATATGGAATAGGAGATGATGATTGGAAGGGTAGATGGGAAGAGTATGTGATCAAATCTGTTAGGGATATACTATGTATGCACTGTTGAAACTTAAGAATATGACTTTTGAAATTAGGTTGCTGTGTGGATATACTATGCAAGGAAAGAGTACCATTATTTGATATCAAGTATTAAATTGGGTAGTGTTTGTATTGACATTTTTGGTTTGGAAATGAGAATGATCAATTAGATTGGGAATGAGATTCCCATTGATGTTTGGATTAGAACCCCCCTCATTTCCAGTACTATTCTCATTACCATTCTCATTCCCTTGCTTATAAACAAGTTGATTTCCTCCAAAGATGGATGGAATGAGATTCCCATTCCCATTTCTTGTCTGTTTTATGCTATTACTTACACTTCAAAAATTTGTAACTTTGTGCTCGAAATTCGAATGTCCGATTTGGATGATTTTTTTCTATTTCATGCAACTTTTGGGGAAGAATGTGATTGTGAGTTCAATTTTCAAAAGACTGCATATTTATTTGCAAAAAATCTAGAAAAATAGGGTAAAAACAGAAAAGAATCATAACCATATGCTCGAATGTCCGATGTCCAATTAGAGTGATTTTTTTTTTTTGTTATTTTAAATAAAATAGTAGAGGGATACAATTATGAGTTCCATTTTACAAAAAAAAAGGTAAACTTATGAGCAATCTCAAAAAAATAATACTAAACATTGATTTTTTACTGTATATATGTGTGTGTATATATATATATATTTACAACGTTCCTCAATCATAAATGATAATTTGACATTTTTTAACATAAATATTTCTAAAAATGTGAATGATCCGATCAGTTTCATTTTTAACCAAAAATTTACTTTGCTAACCAAACACTAACAATTAGAATGAAAATGATTATCATTTCTACACTTTTATTGAACCAAATAATATAACCTAGGAATGTAAATGACAATGGGAATAGAGGGAATGGATAATATGAATGAGTTCCATTCTCATTCCCATCAAATTTCTAATCCAATTGCACCCTTATCATAATCTCCCTCTTGTTGTGTTGGAATAATTTGCATTTTGCAACCCTCTCTCTGTGTTTTTAGAATTTCTGTGTTTTGCAATGGCAACTCGTTGATTTTATTTTATTATTTTGAGATTCCTTCACGCATTGTTCATTCGTTCCTATATACATACATATCATGAGACAGACTTAGCAGGTCTCTCTAACATTTTTATTGAATTGGCTAGAATTTCAAGAACATTTAACTTTGAATTTGAATTGAAATAATCATGATAACTTCTAATGTACATACTACATCCCATGCAGCATTGATCTACCAATTTTACTTTGTAATTCTTTCTACCACTTATCGAAACATGTGGTGAATGCTTCTCATGTTAGATGACAAAAATTTGAAATGTATAACAATGTGTTAGTCAAAGATATCTTTTATCACTTGGGCAGCAATCTTTTTTGCTTTTCTGTATCTATACCTTGCCAGTACCTTTCGCTGAAGCTTCTCTGCATTATTGACTTACCAACTTACTTGCAGGGTAGTGCAATCTGCGCGATAGAGGTCGGGGTGCTCTTGTTTTATGGTCAAACCCTCTCACACAAACAAACCCTGCCAATAGATTAAAAATGATAATCAACATACCCATAGTTGAAGGATGATACTTGCAGGAGTAATATATTATGATATGATTTTCTTTGCTGCATCATGTATGAATGTCATAAATTTTGCAAACCCTTTTTCTGGAATACTGTTTGATTTCATACTTGTGTCAGAGTACGAACAAGAAGAACAAATTGGGACTTTGGTTATCATTAAAGATTTCAGTACTCTCCTAGATAGAGAAAACAGGCTTACTATATACTCTTTCCTTTCATAAAAAGTAGGAACTAAGGAATGAAATAATAGAAGGAAAGATTACATAATGAAAACTAAAGGGATTATACTACAACAGATTGGGTGGTGCATGAGCATACGGTCTTTCCTTACATTGGATCTGCTGTGTGAACTCAGTATGAGTTATTTGCTAACAATTATTAATAAGGTGGATAGAATGGTATTCTTGAACAATCTAGCAGTTACATTGCACATAAACACACACTAACTGAACAAGCTGGGTACATTAGTTCCAAACTAATGTAGTAACACTTTTTGGTCTTGGGTTTTAGTGAGAACAAGGGAAAGATGCTGACTCCAAAATACTATAAATAAGTAAACCTATGTATAAGCTGGAAATAGGACTTTGTTTTACTCTTCATGCATGTATGAGTGTTGTCTAATTAGATGCTAGTATATTGTAGCCGACCTCAACATTGTTTGGGAAATGAGTTCTTTGTTGAATATATTGCTTTCAACCAAATGTGATAAGATAATATAAAAAGTCAAAGGTATTGTCTGTACCTCTCCAGAAGCAGTACTGAATTCCCTCTGTTGATAAGCCTGGTATACATGATAATTACAGTTAAGAGATTTTGACCTTGTTCAAATTGAGGTACAATCACAGTAAGCCTATTATACCGCTATTGCTTACCTTTGAAAATTGTTGACACAGATGTGCCAAAGTACACAGTTCGTCTTGGCAAATTCCATATCCATGCTCTTGGAACGTCAATTGGATTCACACTAGAATCATGGTCTGCAAACATCTGCGAAATAATGTTTTTGTATGGTCATCTTATCAGGAAGTGAGTGACTCTAAACTGTGGCTAATACCATTGAGGAAACAGATAATATGATATGCTTGTTTCATAATCTTAAAAGATACTCATCCGAAGAAACTGACTAAGATGGGGTGCAGGGGATGCCCCTTTGTGGAGAAATGAGACTTCTATTTAGACTACTCAGGAGTGCCCAAGGTATTTGTAAATCAGCATAAAACATAATGAGAGTTACCTCGTTGACCTGAAAGTATGTACCATTGAGCGGAAAGCTTCCTCTCATTGCTGTTCTACAAGGTATCTGCACATCAGATGCTAAAATCTGTAAGCAACTGATAATTCATGGTAGTTAACTATACCCGTGTTTTTCATGATACTATACAAGTATCATCAATCTAAATATCCTCACCAAAATTGTTCCTCTGACTGTTTGTGAATTAGATTCTCTCATACTATTGCATGAAAAACATGTGTCATCGTTGCACAGTTTGCCAGTGTCTTGGAAGCTGCACCTTATTTTTGGTGTCTGGACAGAGTCGGCAGTTTCTCCTGGCAAAAATGTCTCATCAGATTAAATGCGTATAGTAATTATAATTCATGTCTTAAGTTGGAATCTTAAACAGACTTGTACCATTCATTTCCTTTTTCTATTTCTCACTATGATACATAACGTAGCATGCAATGGAGTAACATTGTATGATATTATCAGTTTTTGAGTTCTGATTGCAGAGACATTGGATACTTTGTTGAATCTTTCTAGGCCCGTTATGTACATGAAACTTTATACTCAACACAATTCCTGATACTCTCTTTTGTGCTTACCTGGTGTCCATATAGCTAGAAGGTATGGACTTGGGTCATCTGGTTCCCGTCGCTCCATCTGTTAATGTTATAGAAGTAATGGTAAGCTGGATTGGTTTCTATATGTCTAGGACATCACATGATTAGAAAAATAAGAGGGCTACTCACCCTTTTCAGGAGAGGATGTGAATCTGGAAGCTCATACCTGCGTTCAACCAACATGGTAATTATTAAAAATGTACTCACTACATATGATTCTTTTCTTTGTTACAAATTAGTAGTTTACTAGAAGAATGGTTTCGTAGAAATTCCCCAATTTCATGGGCTTTTATTATTATTATTTTTTAATATAAAAAATCTTGACGGGCAGTTTTCACCCAGTACGGATGATTTTCATACAGTAAACTTTTTATCTTTGCTCAAACTAAGTACGAAAAAAATGAATTATTTTCGATTGAGCATTATGATTTTATTTTATACATCATCAAAAGTGATCATTCTAAACTAATTTCAGTACGTTATTGAAAATTTACTTGGTTGGGATATATGATTTTAATAGATCTACTTACACTTGATGCTCTGTTCGTAGCCGACTCACATTCTTGAGTTTAGGGGTTGGAATAGCAGCAGCTTCAGGATTCAAGGCAACCAAAGCTTTGGACATGTCACCTTCTTGAAGTTCCATGTTATCTTTCATATACTTCTGTAGATTCTCTGTGAATGTTTCAATGTTGAGCTTGATTGTAGGAATTTCATTAGGATCCTCATCAAACATGTCTTCAATGTCAGTTTCTGATATTTCCGCCCTTTCTTGTTCTGGTGTTGCTGGTTCTTCAATGATGGGGTCACACTTCCCAATACCTGGCTCTGCTTCTTTAAGTAGTAGCGTTGGATTGATGACTGCAGTAGGGTTTTCCGCTTGTGCAGTGGTAAATGTTGAAGTAACTATACTTTTCTCTTCCGGGCTTGGGAGGGCAAGCCTTGCACTACACCAAAGGGCTTAAGATTAGTTTTAAGGAATGTAGTCATTAATTTAAAATATGTTAAGGTCTCTAAAGTTTTTGCATATCCCAGTTTATAGTTTGTTTTACATCTAGATCACAAATCTTGAATGGAGTCATTAGATAATGTTACAATATAACTGCTACAGTAACATTGATACTTGAGCAAAGAACGGATGAACACCTTGCAAAAGCACTTGCGAAGTGTCTGCACTCTCCTTTCATAGGACATGCATTGCAATTTGGTTTATTTTTTGTGCAAAATACCTGCATTAACATCAAAACATGAGGCACTATTTTTACTAGGTTGCACAGTTTAAAAATGAATATGATACCTCACCTTGCCAAAGGTAATCATCTGGTAATGCAGTTCATACCTGCAGTTTATCAACAGCAAAACCATTTAGTGTAATGAATACTTGTATACTAGTACATTCATGTAGGATTTTGCTTGTAAAATTAAAGAAATGGTTTGAAGAGAAGTATGGTGTTACAGTGTTCGTTGGTCAAGTTTGCACAATCTTGGCCAGATATATTTTTGAACTGACTCCAGTATTGGGTACCTACATTGAAATGTGATTAGCAGGTTTGGAGAATACAGTGACTTATTGTTGATTGGTTTGCCTAGAAATACTCACATCTCTAGGAGGTGTAGTTGAAGTGACTCAGGTAGTGGTTGGAGGGGGACCCATCCAAGGCGAACTGCTATCCGTCCAACATTGGTATCAACCTTTTTGAAGAGATTAACATGACAAAGTTGATTATCAGAGTTGGCATCTAGTAAACTGTAAGTGTATTTTTTTTCTAAATAAACCTTACCGGGAAAGCTAGCTGCTGAAGTGTCAAAAGCCGCACACACTCCACACTTTTCAACCCCAAACCCCTTATGCTTAATAGGTACTCCCTGCATCATAAGCATTATTAGAGACAACTAGATATTGTTAGACATTAGTACGCACTATATGCTTATGTTGTGTATGTGATTAGACATAAGCATATAGTACTTTAGATATTATTAGACATTAGTATGTACTACAAATATGGGATGGCTTACTTTGCCTTGTCTGGGGGAACGTCCCTCAACCATTCTAGATCAATGCCTCCATGTTCTCTGACCAGTCGGTTTAGGAAGTCCTGCAATATTGTACAACAACTGTTAAACCTCTTGAAAGAAATTTTATAAATTATTCTATAGTATTACATTTATAAACTACTTAAAGTGGTCTTATCAACAAGCTTGATATTACCTGGATTCGTTCAGCTAGCATGTTGTTCATCCCTCGTTCCTTAATAGCATCTGAAATCTCTTTAACCTTAGCACATCTCATTGCTTCATAGTCCATGGTGTCCATTGCATCTTTGCTTCTTTCTTTTCTTCCATTAGCCTGGACCTGCTTTCTCAAACTATCCCAGTCAACTGTTTTCTTACCCTCATTCTCAGCCTTTACTTTCTTTGCTTTGGTATTCTTCTCATTATTTGCCTTACTAGAGAAATGAACTTGCTCTTTTGGTTTTGGTTTCACTGATTTATTTTCTGCATTTGATTGTTTTGTCATCACAGAGATGCGCTCCTCAATATCTGAAGCATTTTCCATTTGCTTAGAAACATTTGGAATATTATGCTTGCTATCATTCTTCCAATTTGCTAGACCTTCAGCATGTTTTAGTGGCTCTGTTAGAGAAATACTGTGATGTTGCATTGAGTGCTTGCTTGATAATTCAAATGGGCCCATTGTCAGTATCTCTTGAGATCTCAGCAGCCTGCTATGCTGGATATTGTTTTCACTTACATTCTCTGCCATCAAATTGCTTGTGCAGTTTGCATCTTTTGCTTTAATGAATTCAGAAGAAGTTGAAGACCATGGAGATGCGCTTTCTTCACAGAACATGCCAATATATTCCTGTGCTCTAAACTCTGGATTCATGTGTGAAACACAGTTTTTGGAAGGAGCTGGTACCGGCATCTGATCCTGAGAAGTGATTGGGTAAGTAAATGCAGAACCCTTGAGATTACCCATCTGCAGTCTTGACCTTGGCATGCCACATTCCATACGTTCCAATTGCTTATTTTGATAATTGGATCTCTCATCAAATATTGAACTTCCATTTACATGACTGCAACATTCCTGGAACATAGTGGTTTTCTCCATCTCTTGGATATTGGTGGAACTGGAACCATGACTCATTTTGTATATGCACCCATTTATAGGATCTTCTGCTTCTGAGTTGGAACCTGAGGAGGATCTGATTCCCTCATTGTCCTGAACAATGGAAGAGTCATAGGAGCCTTGTGATGATATGATTTCTTCCTCTATGCTCTGACTTTGCACCTCTGTAAAGCTCGTTCTTTCTGTCCCTGAGGCTTCACTGTCTCTTCTTTGATCTCTTAATTCTTGTGGTGTTGTAGAGCTTGGGTTGTAAACTGGTAGACATGATACATTTTCTAGGTTAACTATGCAATCCTCTGGCTCTTCTACCAATATGCTTTTCCCTTTGCTCTCATATGATTCATTACTTGTTGAATTAAGAGGAAAGCGTGCTGCTAGACACATGAAGGCAGAGCTGCACAGAGAAATAAAGCAGTTATAAGAGTTAGCTGAAAATTTCACTAGCACTGAAATTAGGTCCTAAAATGAATGCTCTTAAGTCACCTTGAAAGATGGTCAGAAACATTCTGAGTAAGAAATACTCCTATTACCGAATCAACAACCGATCCTTTCCATGGTGAGAAGCGTCTGTCTCCTGTGAATAGTAGGTTGTGGGTCTGATTAACAAAAATATACTAGAATAGTTTTCCAAATTAATGATTCTTAAATAGCTGGTTTATATTGAGAAGTGGGCTAATTACACGCTGTAGGATGTAAAATATAGTGGGCTAACCAACTATTCATGATAAGGTTTAACTTCTAGTACCTTGGACAAGATGCATCCGTGCAATGAAGGAATTAGCTCTCCCTCGAAAGACTTCCCTCTCTCCTTCCCACCATTTTTCCTTGTCTGTTCCTTCAATGCCCTCACTTCCTTCATTTCCCATCAGGAGATTCCATATTCTATTTGTTTCTGGGTCAAGGTCCACCTTAGGTCGGGGCTTGCGCTTTTTGATATCTTGTAGAACAATTGCGCCATTTCCTTTGTATAGGACAAGTGCTTTCTGTTCTTGTCCCAGGAAAGTGTGGTCTGATTCTTTTAAACTGAGACCCTTCAATCGATTTATGATCTCATCGATCTGAATGGGATTTTGCTTCCATCCTGTCAGACCTGCATCAGAATTTACATAAAACGTTTCACTATTGTATTTCATTTGGGAATTCATAAGCACTTTTCAAGATTGTTCAGTTCATAAGAAGCCTTATAACATGGAACATACCTTTTGATTGCATGGATAATTGCTTGTTCAAGGTGTCCTGTGCTTGTAGATCTGCTTGCTCAGTAGTATGGTATGTTCTTTTTACCTGTCCTTTCCCTTTTGCAGAGGCTTTTCTTGGAGTAGCTGGTGGGTGTAGATTTTGGCTCTCACATGTGGTTAGGGATGCCAAGTTCTGAACCATTGTCACTCTCCTTGTTTCTCCCATTCTATCTGTATATGAATGCAGTTCAGGTGTTTGTTGCTGTGGCAAATCAGGCCCAGCAGCCTTACAATGGGGGTCCATGGAACCATTAAGGTTGTTGACTCCCCTACTTAGTTTCCTTGGGGGTTTACAATTATCAAAGTAAGAAGTCCGAATCTCTTGGTTTATTTGTGATGTAAAACAATTGGCTCCAACTCCGTTTATGCATTTTGTGCTGGCTTCTCTTGAAGCATCATCAACTGCTCTAACCAAAGGCATGCCATAAACTCTTGTAAGAAGTCCATTTTCAAACTTCTTTCTCTTGTGGGTTTCTGATAAGCCTGTGCCAAAGTTGCTGCTCCTTCTGTAACATTCTCCCTGCTCAAGCATCTGCTGGTATTCTCTTTTGGATCCCCTGGCTCCAATGAAGTTGGCAAAAGTGTTTAGCACTTGATGGGGCCTACTCTGAGACATCGGTTGTCTGGTTGTCTCAGTATTTCCCTCGCCTTTTTTGGCCTGGTAGACAATTTGGCCTATTCCTTCTGCATAGATATTTTGCTGCCTGGGAGTGTATCCTAATTGGCTTTTCCTTAGCCATTGTTCAGCATTTCCATCTATTGAGCTGATATTTGAATTTTCTATGTGCTGGCCATTCATTGATGCCTGTGGAGCTCCCTCTGCTTGCCTTCCTAGGAGTGAAATATATTTGTTTAGCATATTAGCCAGGGAAGGAGTAATGTTACTTGTTCCGGTTGTCCTGCCCTGTTGGCTGATCTGTCCGGCTGATCTTATTTCACACAAAGTGCTAGTTCCAGCACCCAGTTCTGTTTCTTGAGAGTCCAAGTTTAAATTAGAAGACCTCATACTCTGCCTTGCTTCCTCCTGGCCACTTATCTTTCCCTGGTCTTCATCACTGCTCTTTTCCGAGTCAAAATTCAGACCTCTTCTGCATGATTTTGTGGCTCTTCCAGCATTAGGATCTGTATTACTGTGTCTAATATCTGCCTGTTGAGTTGCAGATTCTGTCACTCCTTTCCGGCGTACATATTTCCTCTTCACGGTGGTGTTCTCCTTCGAATCAGTATTTTCTGGGTTAGCATGCGTTGGAGAGTTTATAGTATCTGCTTGTTGGGATCCTGATTCTTTCAGCCCAGACTTCCGTACGTACTTCCTCTTTGCTGTTTGATTCTCCTTGGAACTTTGACCTGCAGACTTTGGAACCCTTTTTGGTTTTCCTTCTATTACTACTTTGGGTCTGATTTTTCTTCGCTTAGGTGCTTTCAGCTGGGGTGTCTGGTTCAGGTCAGTGTATTGCTCACTCGCTTTCTCAGAATCTTTATTTTCTTTGAAAGGTGTGGAAATGACAGTGGATGATGAGTCCACTATATTCTGCAGTTCATTGCACGGGTGCCGAACTTCTTCATTTCCCACCAGAGGGACAAAATTCTCTTGATCTTTTTTCTTGCTTGAGCTTTCATCTATCAATAAATTGAACATTGCTGAAAACTGACTGCCCTCAAATTTATCGGTCTCATTCTGTTGTAGGTTTGAGATTCCGACTGAGTTGCTTATAGTGGGGGCATCTGTCTCTGTTCTTGGTGGTAAGTTCAGATTATAGTTGTTGGATCGGTAAAGTACAGGGAATCCATCTGCAGAAAAAAATTGTTCACTTGTAGTTTGCTGAATGATAATAAATGGAAAACGGATTAGGACAAACATGGATAGCTTTAAATCCTGTGCAAAAGATGATCCTATCTCCTAGTGTTATCATAGTCTTCTCACTGCATTCATGTGAGGAATAACAAATTAGTATCTCATGAACATTTGTCTTATCCAGGAAAATGAATATCTTTTATTTTTTAATCTTATTCTGCACTTTTTAATATGTCAACCACTATTTCTTCATAGCGATATCTGCTAGTTAGGCTGTTTACCTATAGTGCATTTTCAGAATCAGTTTGGTGAGGATCACATATTGCATGATTATACAGGATAAATAGATGTGATATGAAATTGATATATTGCAATACCATGTCAACAGGTAAAAGTGATGTCTTCTAATTATTCTGTGTCTACATAAAATTAGTAGATATAACTGTAATTTGAAAATTCCATTTGGTGACTAATTAGACTGTCTCATCTGTAGTGAAATTTCATAGTTTACACATCACAGCTGGAATAATATAGATAATTGATCTACAATTTGCCTCCTAACTATTTCTTGTTCAATTAGAATGCCAATTACATTTCTCATTAGATGCAGTGATTCATTACCATACCATGTCAAAAGCATCTATTATATGTAGCTCCTAATTACTTCTCTTATTGAATGAAAATTATTAGTAGATATAGAACCATAATCATTATCGTTGTTGCATGAGAGAAATACGAGTTTGATCACTTACGTTGGGGTATTTGTGATATGTTGTTGCAGGCACCCAGTTGGTTTGAAGCCGACCAGTGATTTGCAGTAGCAAGTGGTGTACTACCTGCATACGGTCTCCTCCAACTGGTATCAACTTGAGCATGCAAATCAGGAATCCGCGGCGCGTTTCCCATTGGTATGCCTCTGTAAGTTCTGTTTGTCTGAGACCTCATAGCTTCATTTCTCATTGCCATAAGGTTTGCTAGAGTAAAATTACCGTCCCAACTAGGTCTGTCCATGTTGATGGCCGGGGCATAGGAGCCAGCAATGTTGCTGCGCACCCTACTCCTTTCTGCCAAATCTCCATAGCATCCCGCATTTTGACCCGCCCCCATAGGATTGAAATTCTGAGCCCCCCCATTTAAATTGGTGGTCGGCTCTTGTATGATTGCACCATACATTCCCGAAAGCTGCCGCCATTCTTCAGCTGGGAATTGATTTCCCTGATTAGATCTCTGAATTTGCTTATCTGGAGTGATTGGCACCCAATTTCCCCTCATTGGATTCAGCCTCTCCGGGGGAATTGAAAATCCCCCCTCAAAATTCATCGGATTCAACCCTCCGTCACACCCAATCTTCCTGTCTCCGGGGACTCTGATTCCCCGGGAGTCGCCTTCTGGCCAAAATTGTGAATTCACATCCATTTCAAGAAGCTACAGACCAACCCAAAACACATTTCTCACCAGAACAGTCCCAACCTTCACTGCCTGTTTCTGCACCAAATTGCACCAAATTATACCAAAATCAACCAGAAATTGTCTTAGAGTAACAATCAAGCAGCATCTTGGTTGTAAATGCAGAAAATCACTACACCCAAAGTCCAGCTTTTTTTCTCATTTCTGGTGAAAACATAGAAACATATTAAAACAGAAAAATGCAATAAAAAAACTCAGATACAACATACCTCCTGAATGTGCATAAAATTAACTGAATTAATGCCTCTGTTAAATTGCCGAAGATTGTGATTGCACAGAATTAAATAACAAAAACAATCTCTGCATATAGAAGAAACACAACCTTCTTGTGATTAAAAGTTGCAAAAAAATGGAAACTCAAGAATGAAACAAGCTTTGTCTGTAGCTTAGCTCACCGATCCGCCGGCTGGTCGACTCGTCAATGCCGGACAGAACCCTGTCAGGCTCTGCGGTGAACTCAGAGAGAAGAAATTGGAGAGAGAAAATAAATATAAAGTTGGAAAAAGAAAAATGGCCAAACAGATAGATCAATACTTTAATAAAATTATTAATATTATTCTTGTATTTATACTTAAAGCAGGCTTGCCCTTAAAAATAAAAACAAAAACATTTTTTTTATTTGATTATATATTTTATTTGACTAGAGGAGAAAAGTATCAGACCATTTTGGAAGTTATGTTAGAATTTCTGAAAATTGAATATTGACTGTCGGTTTTTTACAGTTAACAGGTGCAATATGTTGAAATGGTAAAAAAGTATATGTTATTTATGGGTTTGGAATTAAATGAATTTGGTCTAAAGGGTAGGATGGTAAATTAGGGGGTAGCGTGTAGGGCGCGTGTGAGGGACCGAAACACGTGAAAGTGGGCATAGAAGTGAGAGAAGAGAGAGTGGTAACAAAGAGGCGCCCACCGAACCGAAGCATCTATTGAAAAGAATGTGAGTGTGTGTGGAAAGTGTTGGTGTTCACGAGTTGGGTCTCTCTATGTCTCTGCATGAGAATGTTACGTATTTTCACACTCTCCTCCTCTGCCCTGTGCCTGATCTGATTGTGCTCTTTTCAATACCATTTAATATTTATTTAATTTTTACTCCTTTTAATATATATATTTGTAACTCTCATGTCGACTTTTTCTTCCCATTTATCACATTTCACACTCGTTTTAATCCGTGCCTTTTTATGGATGAGGATCTTTGCATGTACTCTACATGCATGTATATTGCATGTAGGCTGATATGACGCATTCTCAGCCATAGAATCATTCTTTCTCTCTCTAAAATTTGTCTGGATCCCACCTTATCCACTTTCAATGCAGGGGACATATGTGTGGTTGTGTTTGCGTCGTCAGCTTACATGTAATATACATGCATGTAGGTACATGCACTAATTATTTATTTCAACTT
>JAYMTF010004625.1:0-12863 GCA_036897485.1 Pelargonium nanum | reverse complement strand
ACTATAATATATATATATATATATATAATATAATTTATTTCCCTTTAATTTTCTTTCTGAAAAAATATATATATTTTTAATTCTTTAATTTGAATTCGGTTCAAACTGGTCCAGTCTGGTCTTCGGTCCTTTTCATAGAGATATGGCCCAGGACCGATGCACACCCCTAATACTGTCATGAGCGTACGATGTCAAACCTCTAACCATCTAACTGATTATGTTGCATTCTCTGTGTCTTCTTAAATGACAAAACTGACCATTGAGGTTATGCTCATACCTTGGATGTGGTCATTGGATCACTTTATGCTATTATGGTGAACATAAATATTATTTCAGAATTCATCATATACACATATTGGCCTTTCATTACAACAGATCCTTTCTCATGTCTTGGGGTTGTCACATATTGCTAATTTGAAAAGTCCTTGTTATGCTCTCCCCAAAGCCCAAACTTTCCTTCATAAGTAAGAACACAATCATTGTTTTGTAGAGAATGAAAAATAGTCCATGTTCTGGTCATTCTATCATGTATGTAAATACATCTTTATGCATTCTTCTCAGACTTAGGTGCAGTAGAAATAGAAAGCAGTATTCTTGGTGAATTGAATCTACTGTTAAGCTACTAAGAATGAACATTCATTACTGACAACTATATATATATATATATATAATTTAGACCAGGTCGAGAAAGTGATAGTGAGGCAGAAGACATGGAGCATGCTGAAAAGCTTCGTCAAGTCAAAGCAGTCCTTGAGGAGGTTAATAGATTTCTCTCAAATTATGTTAATTTATCAATCTTGCATTTTTTATTTCTATGGTCTCCATAAGTTTCAAGCATTTCATGGAATTTTCTGCTAAATAAAAATAATGTATGGAATTTTGCTCTTCCTTTTCTATCCTATTGTAAATCTACTGCTATTCTGAATTGGTCAGTTTTCATCTTTAGAAGAAGGTTTTACTTCCTATGGATTCAACAATCACACCCACACTTCTGTGTGTGTGCGCGCTTTTCATCATGTAGCTGACTCAAGGAAAATTTAGGATAACCGAGAGGAGAGTGGCATGAACTTAAATTTATTGCATTATTTTTATGGGTTAAGGAATCTTTTGGGTTGACCATACCCAGGCTTAAAGATTTGATTTGAAAGACTTGTCAGCTATGGCAATGAACAAAATAGGATATGCTGGCACAATGCATTCACCACTAAGATTCCATTGCCACATACCTAAGTTCTTCCTCATTATCTTATATATTTCGCTAAAACTACCTCTGACAGTCTGACTCACTTCCTTGTTGGTTTTGTCTTCTATCCAGGGGGGGCATTTCTCTGGTATTTATAGGAAAGTTCAACTTAAACCGCTAAAGTGGATTAAAGTTGCAAAAAGCAATGGTGAAGGTGAGGAAGAACGGCCTGTTGAAGCTTTGATGGTTCTTAAATACGGGGGTGTTCTTACTCATGCTGGCAGAAAGCAGGTATTAATAATTAGTTTATTTCATATTTTGGTAATTTTTCTTGTTTTTGTACTTATACCTAGGAGTGTTATTATATTGCTTCCGAAACTACTCTTACATGGGATCATTTGTGTACTACATATTATAGCATTTCTGACTATTCTTCTAACATTAAGGTTTATGTCTGTTATTTGTAGGCTGAAGAACTGGGTAGATACTTCAGAAATCATATGTACCCAGGTGAAAATTCTGTGTTACTTTCCGCTAATTTATAAATTAAAAAATGTGGACTTCAAGGTGGTAGAATTTGTTGGAGTTTATCGGTATCAGTAGACTTCATTAGCAACAATTTTCGAAAATGAAATAAAAACTCTCAACATGCAACCTCTAAAATTTTAATTTCCCTCGCATAATATGGAACTGCATTTGATAATTTCTTCAATCAAATAGTTAGAAATAGGAGGTACATGTGCATTTTAAGGTACAGTTAGGGTAGAATTACTGCATCTATTTTTTTTTTTTTAATCCATAAAAGTCATCTATGTATAATCTTTTTCATTTGCTATAAGTTGTAAATGAGAAAGCATCTATGGTGGGTCACCAGGGTGATTGATGGATCGTTGCTGGAATAGCTGCCAGATGGATCTTACATGGTTGAGGGATTTTTGCTGTTAAAGCAACTTAGCAATATTTGAAATTTCAGATCCGAGAGGTCATGTGTATGGAAAATATCAGAGACACTAACCACAACAACTTCACTTCCTTAGATAAATGATTTTATGTGTGTTAAACTTGATCCAACCCAATGTGCTAATAAAATTGTAATTTTCTATATTTCCTTTGCTGACGGTTTTTCAGGGTCTCTTTAAGGATGCATTACATCACTTATTAGCTAACAAGTGTTGCTTCAAATAGTCTGTAGCTCTCGTCTGTCTTTTTATTTATTTATCCTAGACTGTATAACAGGGGATCACTAGTGATATATTAGCATGACAAATCCTTATAAGGGTGATGTAAAATTTCTTTTCTTTTGGTAATTTTTATGGTGGCATTTTATACAATTGTAGGCGAAGGTACTGGTCTGCTTCGTCTCCATAGTACATACCGTCACGATCTAAAAATTTACAGCTCTGATGAAGGCCGTGTCCAGGTATGTTTCTGGTAGTGCTAATCTGCATACGGTGCTTTCGGGTGTTCTTCATCTTGTTACAGCACTTCATTGATTGTGGTCCAACTATCCAAATGTGTCATTAGTTTTGAGACCAATATAATTTATTTGCAAGTTGACATTGGCAGATGTCTGCTGCTGCTTTTGCCAAAGGCCTCCTTGATCTGGAAGGGCAGTTAACACCTATTCAGGTTTGTAAATATTTCCCTTTTCAGTATTTTTATTGCTCGAGAATGATAAGTTTATTTGACTGACTTAGTCACCTTTTCAAGGTTTCCCTTGTTAGCAAGGACTCATCTATGTTGGATGGACTTGAGAATGCTAGTATTGAGATGGAAGAAGCTAAGGTTTGTCTTGGTTCTTGATGTAATTATAAGATGTTTTTGCATGGTATATGGAACTTTAACTTTTTAGAGACAATTATGATGCATTCTGCAATTGATCAAGACTGCTTTAGGAAGGCTGGTCAAAAGACTCAAAAATTAACTTTTAAACTTGGATTTTCATTAGGAGATTAAAATCAGGTCTCTTTAAGTACATTATAGAGTGACATGAGTTTATTATGGAAGAGTGGAAGCTGAATTTCTTGTACTGATAAATTTGGATGTTAAGGTGGCTCTTCAGTTCAAGTTCAAGTTCTAGCAGTTGTGTAATTTGTTTGCTTGTTTGGATTGCTTGCAGGCTAGATTGAATGAGCTTATAACATCGGGTGCAAAGATAGTTAATAGCAATGGATCATCTGATTATCCTTGGATGGTTGATGGTGCAGGACTTCCTTCGGATGCTTATAAACTTCTACCCCAATTGGTAATTACATTTTTAAGTTAGTGTTAGATGCACAGATTTCCTACCATGAGATTTCGTGGCCATTTTTTATAAAAATTTCCTATAATGTTCTTTCAGGTATTTGATGAACTAAGAAAAATAAACATTTTCATGTTATTTTATTTGCATTATTTTTTACTTGAATTTGGAACGATGAAGCATCTTCATGATTGAGAGATGGCCATTGGTAGTAATGAATAAGTCAGATTTTTTTTTACTCGTAAACTTTATTTTATTCAATGAAATAGGGTCAAGAGCAAAGATAGAATCTCAGGACCCAGGAAACATAACAGACCCAAAACCACCCTGCAAAAGCAGCAATATAATATCATGTCAGATTTTCTTTGATTAATTTGCTAGTAATTCCATCTATATTTTCATTCTTCCGTCGTCTCTATGAAATGTTATTCCTATTACAGTTTCCAAACAAGTTTTTAAAAAAAAAAATCCAATTTTCAACTTTTTGTAAACATTCATTTGTGTTTTTATGGTGATAGTGCGCACTCTTCTTTAGCTGAATTTAAACTTTATGTATTGGTCATCCACACAGTCATATATCATATATATGTGAAATTATGCTGAATTTCTTCACTTTTAGATGAAAAAAAAGTTTTAGCTCATTTACTAAAATTGGAAATTTTGAAACTACGAGTCCACTTGGGTATGTACTCTTCTTTAGCTTGGTCTTTTAGTTTGATATTGCATTGTAGCGAATTGTAATAACTTTTGAACCTGTGCAAGCACTGCTACTTTAGTGTTGTGGAATGTAGCCTTGTCATCGTTAGGTGCATAATCCAACATTGACATTCAAGATTGTTTTGCGGGCAGCATATAAAAGATTACATCCAGTGGATGAATCATATAATTCCTTTTTCTCTAGCCAAGTGAACGTGTGCACTGCAGCCTCTATCATTAGATTCATAAATCAATATCAAATTCCACAATGTTTTGTGGGAAGGATATGACAGTTTACATCCAATAGATGAACTATAAAATCCTTTCTGCAACATCTGTTTTATGCAACCGTATATGGAAATTTTCTGATTTTCCTCCGCCTCCCATCTATTTGGAATAGGTACAACTGACTAAGAAAGTCACTGAACAAGTAAAAGTACTTGCTAAAGATGAAGATGAACAACTCACAGAGCGAAGCATGTTTGATGTGATTCCTCCATATGATCAAGCAAAGGCCCTTGGTAAAACTAATATCGATGTTGACCGTATTGCTGCTGGATTGCCCTGCGGTAGTGAGGGATTCCTTCTTATGTTTGCTCGCTGGAGAAAACTTGAAAGGGACTTGTATAATGAACGCAAAGAGTAAGTATCTACCATTATTCACTTGTTAGGTTGTGCCTATTGTATATTCTTTCCTATAGTACATTACATGTTTTAACTTTTAAGTATTATGTTTCATTCTCACTTCACTAACAAGATGTTTTTTTTTTGCAGTCGATTTGATATAACTCAAATTCCAGATGTTTATGATTCATGCAAGTAAGTAACTCTAGCTGGTTTTGGATGCACCACAATTGCACAAAATGTCTTCTAGTCTTCTACAATGTGTTTTAAGTATCCAGAACCCAATTCATGACTCCCTAAAGGAAATAGCTCCTTCTGGTGCCTGTAATCTGTCCTCTTACATCATTCAGTATTCTCTGAGTCCATCTTGTCCTTTTTACCTGTAGATGTAAATGTGCCAGCTGGACATGTCAAATAGTAGAAGATTAAGTTCATGTCGTGGGTTTTGATGTTATTTGTCACTTCAGATGTAATGTAACCTATATAGATGCTCATTTATTCAATGCCATTATTATTATTGATTTTGTTTGTTATTTTTGATGATGTACTTAATAGATATGATCTATTGCACAATGATCATCTTCATCTAGAAGGACTGAATGAACTCTTCAAAGTTGCTCAGGTACAACCAACCAAATCCCACAGTAAATGCATCTTCTGTTGTTGTTTTCTTCATTTATTCTTGATGTAGCAATATGTTATTTATTCAATGAAAAGGCTTGACACCAAATAATTTGAATTGAAATGAACCAAGTCAATTTATGTATAATTTTTTGTTGTTGTTGCAGTTACTTGCCGATGGTGTTATCCCAAATGAATATGGAATTAATGCAAAGCAGAAGCTGAAGATTGGGTCAAAGGTAAGACTGCTTCCATTTGACCTTTTATGTTTAAGTTCTTGATCGTTTAAACCTTAGAATAGAACACTCTGTGGAAGTGCTTTTGGTAAACTCATTCTCTGATTGCAAACATTTCTGACATGAGCATCCTTAGTTTCCTTTGTTTGCAGATCAGAGATATAAAAAATAAAAATAAAAATTGTTGATGGAAACCATTAACATGCACTCTTTCAGTCCTCACATTAGCTGATCTATTTTGACTTTCTGCGAAATTTAGGAATGATTATTGGTCATTCACTAGCCATTTTGTGGCTTTATTGTACCTCTAAGTTGTTATAATTAACATATAGGACAGTATCAGTAATGAAATTATAATCAAATGAGGAAAGTTATCAAACTTCCATTTTTAGTATATTAATTAACTGTTATTGTGGAACATAGAGGATGACGTGCTTTCTTTCTCATAATCCTATAATGTTTAATCTTGATGGAAGAAGTAAATTTCAATTTTTGATATTCCGAATTGTCAGGTTCAGATCAGACAAGCCGAGGAATATATGGTGGTTCAGATTTAGTTTTATGTTACCCCATTATATTTGATATTGAATATTATCAAAGTAAAAAGAACCACCCACATTGCTTCTTGTTTAGTGATATTCTCTTAATTTTTTATACCTGAAATGTAACTTGCATTTAAAGACCTCACTGTGGATTGCTACATGATTGAGAGTACTAAGTCAATGCTGATTTTTGTCTAAATTCAGATTGCTCGTCGTTTGTTGGGTAAAATTTTGATTGATTTAAGAAATACGCGTGAAGAAGCCATCGGTGTTGCTGAATTGAAAAGTAACCAAGAGCAGGATTCAGCATCCTCTAAGAATGAAAAGGAAGATACAGATCATCATCAGTCAAAGCTTTACATTAAAAATGATGACATGAGAAGGACAAGCACCAGTGATATATCAATGGATCACGAAGACGATGATGATAAAGAAACCAAATACCGATTAGATCCAGAGTGAATATTTGAACTTTATCATTCATACAAGTATATTATTAATGTTGGGTGGGTGATGGGGGGGGGGGGGATTTGGGCCTCAACTAGTTACTTAAACTTTTAGTTGAGTTGGTCCTTAATATTACTTAGTTCTAGTGCTGCGATTGACTTTTTGATCCTTTCCTTGTATTCTGTCAGGTATGCAAATGTTAAGACACCGGATCGCCACGTGAGGACACGCCTTTACTTTACTTCTGTGAGTATCATATATCTCTTTGTTTTATGTTGCGACGTAGCATGTTTGCTTTGTGCTAGAGTTTCATAGATATCTGTAACTGAGATTAGCTAAATTGTAGTCAGAGTCGGTTGCGAACATCGACTTCAAAATTCTCAAAATAACTAAATTGTCATTGTGTGGGATTTATGTTATCCTGACTCCATCGAAGCTGAGTTTTGAAATTTTGAAATTGTAGAATTGTGTAAATAGTAAGATGTCTTCAGTAATTGCCAAAATAAATTAGATGTGCTTGGTTTAATAAATTATCTCTACTTATGTTCTTCAAGTGACCTTGTGAAATCCACAAAATATGTTGTATGTACCATGCATTTAGTTTTTCCTAATTTTATTGACTAATTGATATATGATTTGGTTTTTGCATGTCAGTGTGAATAATCTGATTCACAGTATATCTCATTTTTTGGGATTTTAGTTTTATAGAGATGATTTGTTACCTATTTATATATGTACTGTAATTTATTTACCTTTATTTTGATATATGTTTGAATGGCAGGAATCACATATCCATTCCCTCGTGAATGTTCTTCGTTACTGTAACTTGGATGAATCTCTTCAAGGAGAGGCTAGTCTTGTTTGCCAGAGTGCTTTGGAGCGTCTCTTTAAAACTCAAGAGCTTGACTATATGAGTTATATCGTATTGAGAATGTTAGAGAATATAGAGGTAGGCATCCTTGTCTGCTTCTTACGCTTCTTTTTATTATAGCATATTTACGCATGAAAGGGCAGAATTTTAAGTCTTATGCTACATCTCGCCGTTCCTTTTGCTATGTCCATGGATGCTCAGATGTTTCTTTTTCATTCTTACAAGTAGCCAAGTCTACAGATCGATCACTGTAATTCTAGTTCTCGTGTTTGTTTGGTTTCTTTTTTATTTGGCGATTCTCTAATACATCTTTGTTAATTAGTCTACTGGATGCTCTACATAGTTCTGATTACACTGGTCTGAAGTTTGTAATCTTTCACTTCCGACATTTGATTTGGTTTGGAGATATAGCTTGAAACTAAACCTGTTTGGTAGCACAAAATATGAACAGTACGGGACTGGACTAACAGTTCTCTTTGCAGTACTTGCCATGTTTTGAAAATAAAATTTGACAGGATGGGTGTTTACTTCCCCCGTAGACTCTTATGTTCTTTTGTTTACAGTTAGATTTTGATCTAACATGTGTTGTTAAAATTGAACTGCAGGTACCTCTGGAAGACCCTAAAAGGTACCGCATAGAGATGACTTTTAGCCGCGGTGCAGATTTGTCCCCCTTGGAGGTAACCTACATGATACATACATGTCTTGAGCTTTATAAAATAGAGAATTTAGCTATATATAGCTCATCAGCGCAAACAATCAATTGTTGACAAATTTTGCTCCATGTCATGTCTGCAATCACAGTTGAACGACAGTGAAGCTGCTCTGTTGCATCAAGAGCATACACTACCAATAATGGGCCCAGAAAGGCTGCAAGATGTGGGATCATATCTCACATTAGAGAAAATGGAGAAGATGGTTCGACCTTTCGCAATGCCAGCTGAGGATTTTCCTCCCGCATCCACACCCGCAGGTTTCTCAGGCTATTTTGCAAAAAGCGCATCAGTCCTCGAGCGTTTGGTAAATCTTTGGCCTTTCCATAAGAATGCAAATGCCAATGCCAATTCCAATGCCAATGGAAAGTAATTTGACACTCGTATTCCATCTATGCTAATCTTCTTCATTTCACATCATTATTCGATTCAATGCGCATGCCTGCACGCACCATTTTGGTAGGTAGAAACCCAAGTGAGTTTTAAGAGCTCCTTGGGTCAAAATTTAGAAACTGATTTCTATAGCAACTGATAAATTCAAGATTTAGTTTATAGCCATTTAGAAAACCCAGTACCATTTTTCAGGGAAGGTATCTTGTAAGTAAAAATCATTTTTTAATTGCTGTTTATTTTCTTTAAAATAAATTTTTTTGGATGTAAATGCCATAATATTACCTAAACTGTGGTGTAGTGCAATTTGCTAAGAATCAACATATTGTACAGAATGTCCATAGCCTTGGTAAGAAATAGTATCTGGTTAAGGCTTTTCATTTTTATCTTTATGAAACAAATAGATTTGATGTATTATTGTAATTTGCAAAACCCACTCAGAGCCATCTCTCTTCCTCTGTCATATTAGGTTGAGATAATAATTACCCATTTAGATTTGATTTGGCATAAAAAAAAATGAAGGCATGATTAGACAAGGATGCATATCTGTAGAAAAGGAAGCATATCATTATCCCAAAAGCAGCATAACATTAACAATAATAGTAATAGGTGGCAGCCAGTCAATAAAAGGTGGGATTTTTAAACAATTACTCTTTTCAGCTTTGCCTAAACCTAACCAAGCCTTAACAGTTATTAAAAAGAAGATTACGTACCAAAGATTGTCTCTCTCACTATCTCTGTCAAGTGTCAACATTTGTGATGCCCAAGCCTAACCAGATACTGTGATTCTTCTTGTGGCTTGTTTTAAAGACCACCTCTCAACTCTCCAAAATAGATTTTTTAAAACATGTGTTTTTATAGAGCAAGGACATCAATAATTTGATGTGCAACTATATATGCATAAACGAAAAAAATCGAACAATAAGAGCGAAATTCATAAAAACAAACTGTGTTTCTTACACCCTTTTTTCATTATTCCAAAACTAAAATTTGAACTCCTAAACAAAGAACTACTAACAACATTTATACAACCAAAACCCTAATTCTATTAAAAAATAATAAACTATTCTCTTTCCTCATAATGAGTGTCGTGTATGTTTACCATGATTTTTTGTTTCAAACAGTGTTTTGTTTCCTTTAAAAAAAAAATGAAGTGTGCATAAATTACCAATTATGATAATATAATAAGTTAGTTAATTTGTATTGAGTTTGTTACAATACATATTGATGGAGGTAACAAGAGAAAATGTGCAATATCAACTTACTTATTAAATTGTGTCATAATAGAATTCAACACATTTATTTTAAAATAGACAGCATATTACTAATTCCTAAAACTGCCAAATACTAATAATATCAACAACTCATTACGACGTCGTTATTACGATTTCAAACCCGCTATAAATATACTAACAAAATCTTAGGTCATTCTAAAAAGAGAATTCTAAACATATTTTACTTGCATCAACATTGATGGTCAAGTACTAGTATATTGATAGTGCCAAATGAAACCTCCATGTGGCAATCATTGGATGGTGAGCTTGAAAGTTTTAATAGCTCAAATATTGCCATCATTGTCACATTCTTATCATCAACATATGGAGCTAGTGCAATGCATATGCATGAATTGAATTGATAGTCATTCTGTTATCTGCATTGATTCCACATCTTTGGGTAACTATACCCAACACTTGAGTTTGGTAATCTACTTTTCTTTTTTCATTAATTACCCTTTATTCTTCTATATACAGAATGTTTGGTCACCAAAATTAAAAGTGACTTTAGCTAAAATCAGGATTTTTTTATTTTCCTAAGAATCCCAACATACAGGATTTGTCTTTTCAATATATACATCTTCTTTTTTCACTTTATTTTCCTTTTGGAATTAGTTATCTCTTTGTTGGCCATCTTGGCTTGTTATGCAAAAAAAGCATGCTTTGCATATACTGTCTTTCCTTACCCCTTACTCTATTTTATATTCTCTCAAAATATCTGTTCTATCCTAAAACAATTCCTACACCTGAGAGTAGTAGCGCAATTGTTTACTCAGACTGCGTGAGTGGGAAGAACGATTGCGTTCGATTCTCGCTCAATATACTTCTAAGGCAAGGGATGAGGTCTTACGTTTGATCTCCGCTCAACACACTCCCGAGGAGAGGAATGAGTTTTAACTGTGACTTACCCTCGAATGAGGATTAGTCTGGGTGTGGTAAAATAGTTTAAAAATGTCAACTGCGAGTTTGCGGGACCGCTCAGAACCTCATGGTTTAGACTAGAAAAAAAATTACTACCTCTATAGAATGTTACATATAACAAAGTCACGTTCTTCTTGCACACATTAACATGAACACGACACATTTAATAATTTCATACGATTTAACATGAACATAACACGATACAATTGAAATGAACACTACCAATAGTTGATCCTAGAAAGTTTTAAAGTTGTGTCGTTTTTTTATATTTCTATAATAACCTTAAATTACAAAGTCAATTAGTTATAATTTTTTTAACAAGGCCTAACTAAAATGTTACGGAGTATATTTTCTTTTTAGTAATGTGGGGTGATGTGACCTCACAACCCACCATGTAAGTTCGCTCCTAAACACGATCTAACGTATTATGCACAATTGATTCAATGTGCTTCACACATTATTTGAATTAATTTACAATTATACTCTTAGATGTGTGTGTTGAGCGTGTCGTTCATGTCACAACACGACTTACTATAATTAATTATACATTCGTGTGTACATGAACCAATACTCGTGAAACAAATCACGTGATAACCAAAATGTTCTCAAAACACATTTGAGCAGAATATTTATGTTTCCAAAGCTTTAGTTGGAAAACAAACCTCTACTATTCAATTACCAACTACTTTATAAAATAAATAAAAACATGAGAATCATGATTTGTGAACATTAATCTG
Source organism: Pelargonium nanum (assembly GCA_036897485.1). Lineage (NCBI taxonomy): Eukaryota > Viridiplantae > Streptophyta > Magnoliopsida > Geraniales > Geraniaceae > Pelargonium > Pelargonium nanum. Next base: position 1,366 of record JAYMTF010004625.1, on the reverse strand, counting down.
AGTCCGTACTTCAAACCAAATAAACAACAAAACAAGAATATTATCTGCCTGATTAAGATCGTCATTAGCATATTTTGCCTACTTTTCTTCATCTGGAAATTGACATATACATTAATTTAACACATATTGTTAAAGCATATATAATAGTGAAAAGTTGATGGAAAATGTATCAATTCAAAGAATGCAAGCCCACAATGGCGTTGAAGAATGTGTTAAGATTATGATTAATTCAAACACGATTATGTTTTGTACTAATTAGTCTGCTTCCAATCGTCGCTTTGACAGAAAACTATTGCGAAAATGGCTTGCAACCACCATTTGGCATCAAATCAACGCAACGTATTAGCTAAATCCAGCCCTTATAATTAAACTTAAGATATGATATTTTTATACTAATCACATCAACTTAACTGTCACAGTGTCAACTGATCTTATTGGGTGACCTGTTTATATAAAGAAAAATGGTAGGGTTCATTTGAAAATGACTTGCATTTTCAACTTTTCAATTCCCTTTGGTTTAGGTAAGGTGAGAGTGAAGTACAATATAATTAAAACAAAATGATCAAGAGCATAAACAATTGTCATTCACATCCAACTAATGCTCTGATTAATCTTCTTGAAAGTGCAGATAACATAACAGTATGACAATTGTCATGAGTATTTGATATAGAGTGGACACTATGCTATCTCTTTTTAATATTAAACTATTTTCCATTCTAGTGCAAACACTATGCTATGAAAGCGGTCTGGGGTGTTCATGTACGGATTACTCGTCAAAGAGCCAGAATGGACAGCCCAACCCGTACTTCACGGGTTGACATTTGGTTTTGTCTAAATCAATTTAATGAGAAGTTGACACCTTATAAAATTTCATTCATAGTCATCCTAATTAATTTGCGAAAACGAAATGATATGCTGGATCATTGTTTTTCTTTAACGAGGTGTCACAATGTTCTCTCTCTCTGTATATAGTTGGTTTTTGAGATATGTTGAAAGGTTTATATGTCTTTTCTTGCTGTAGTGTTCTATAAATTCATGAGTTCATTATGAACTATAGGTTTTGAAGAATTAATTCATGAGATTATGACCTAATATAGATGTGGAAATTCATGTTGAATCGATTGGTAATTTTGGAATGACTTTATTATGGCTCATGAGACAAGTGTTAAAACATGAATCATACATTAGCTAAATAGAAAAAAAATTATTAGTGTTTTTTTTTCAAAAATTTAAAACTGTCAGTAGAGAGAAACTCGATTCCAAAACCTCAAAAATTTAAAATTTAAAGTGTTTAAACCACTTGGCCTAATCTACTTTAATTATTAGTGTCTAAATGCAATAAGAAATTAATACTGTTTCATTCAAT
>JAYMTF010004624.1:0-12865 GCA_036897485.1 Pelargonium nanum | reverse complement strand
GTTTGACACATCACTTTGTACAACTATTTTTGTACAAAATTTTGTACATATAGCATTACTCTATATAAATATACTCACTTTGTCAAACTTTATATAAATAGGTACATGAATTATTAGCTTTGTACAAATAAGTATTCAAAACTAACAATATTAAAAAAATTCGTTAATATTTGTTTATGTGTCAAAATTGTGTAACAAAGTGTTAATTTTTTTTTTTAAAATTCAATGAACAATTTTAACTTGAATAAAAGATAGAGTTGTGTAACCAGGTTGATCCAGACCGACCAAATAACCTAATCAATTGAATTCGAATCTTAACTCGGAACAAATACGGACCAAATTTAATAATAACATAATATATATATATTAATTAAAAATATTAACACCGTTAACGTTAAAGATTTATGGATATAAAAAAAAACGTTGAATATTTATTTATACAAAATTAAGAATTTATTTATCTATTTACGCATGTCTATAGAAAATACGTATACGATCTCAAAATTTTTGCTGCCAAAAAAATAATAATTTAACGATTTATTCTCTTTCTATCTGAAAACATTAAAAAATAAAAACCCTAATTCGCACTCCCTCCCACTTTCTCTCTCCACCGATTTTTCTCTCTCTAGGAAAAATTCGAGCTTTCAGCAGACCCTCTCTCATGGCGACGGCGCGGGAGGAGCGGCCATACGACGCCGGATTGGGCACCGGCGGGAAATTCCGGAAGCGCCCCATCAGGAGGTCTCATGCAGCGACGCCGTACGATCGACCGCCCACCGCGCTTAGGAACCCTAGCGCCGCCTCCAATGGCTGGCTCTCCAAGCTCGTCGACCCCGCCCACCGTCTCATTTCCGCCGGTGCTCACCGTCTCTTCTCCTCCGTCTTCCGCAAGCGTCTGCCGCCGCCCAGGTTCGTTTTCTGCTCTTGTTGTTCTGTTTTCTGGAGTTTCATTTGTAATGGTTTGGTTGATTCGTATTTAGGGTTTTTGAGGGGAAAATGATTCCTTTGATTTAGGTTTTATTTTTCTGTTTTTAATTTTATTTGTGAATTGAAGTTCATTTATTGTCGGTGTTTTGATTTTTTCATATCCCTTGAAATTATGCTATTTGATATTGGGGCATGCAATGCTTGTGAATTTGTTTCTTGAATTGGGGCCGCATGTTTTTTTTATACTGTTGGATGTTGGGATTAGGGTTTTTTGTTAATTATGATTTTGACAGCAACTGCCTATTGATTACTACATATATTGCATTCTAAAAATTGCAGTATAAGTAGGATTCCGAATTGAATCATAGATAATCTATGGAATACCTGGGGAAATTAAGAAATTTTTTATTACACGCCTTAATCTTTGGCTTGTAAAAGTGAAATTACGGCGACTAACATATTCCCTACATGCATGCTTATTATGCTATTAATATAGTGTTTAAATTACAATTATGTTTGGCAATATGATGAAAAACTAGTACATTTTAGCATTTGCTTATTGATTTTTCATGAGGACATACACGTTAGTTTTCTCAATTGTTTTTGTTGAGTGTAACCTTGTTATCTGGTTATTTGTATGGGAATGGTTTATTGCCATATTTATTACATGAATCATAAAATAAGTGTCCGCTCTATCATTTTTTTTGGTAGAATTAAGTATAAGTTAGTTTTGATTTGGACTTTTATCCTTGTACTCTCCTATTGTAAAAAACTCTAGGGGTGGTAATTCAATTTTTTTTTTTTGGGTAAAATTTGAAGTTTATGACACGGCAAAGTTTGTGTGCAATTTTTTAACAGAGGCTAGCCAAGAACCAAGGGATGAACACCAGGAAGCAGTTTCTTCAGTAAGTTCTGAGATTAGACTTCTGCAGGAACTAATTTAACTGAGAGTTATCTATATATTTACTAATTGGTTGCTTTATGTGCTTTTCTAAAAGGATCATCCCGATGCCCTAGAAGTACCTATTAATGGTGATAATATCCCAACTTATGGTTCCAACAAAGGCGGGTTGATGGAGCTTGAGCAAATTTTAAAGCAGAAGACCTTTACCAGGCAAGTCATTACATGAATAACTGTAAATGATGATATTTGTGTGTATTTGCACATCAATAGCTTGTGCATGTTAACATTTGTTATCAAGAATATAATGATTTTTATTTTTGAACAAAATTAAGATGACTCACTGTTGATTTGTGATGAGAACTACTGCCTTAATAAAGTTAATGCCCAAGGAGATTCTGAAGTTGTATGATAAACTATCCAGTAGGATGAATTGTAGTGGTTTAAGACCCTTTGATGAGTCTTTACTTGTGCGGTTCCTGTATCATGTGGGTCCTATTCTCTCGGTAGTTCATGAAATATTAGCCCCATGTAAGAAATTGTTTTTCTTTTTGCTTCTCTCTTTCTTTAATTTATATAGAACTTTGCATTGTAATTGAAGCATTAGTCTCATCAGTTTGGTTGTTACTCATGTCTCCAATTGTGTTTACACAGTACCGAAGGCGATGATTATGTATTACCCTGCATATGCAATTTGACTATGTCTTTATCATATTATCATTCCTTGCCAATCCATGATACTTTATGACACTCCTATATCCCTTGCTATTATACTGAATGCACTAAATGTCTAGCACCTGGCAGATCTGAAGTTGATAGATTGACAACCCTATTACGTTCAAGATCAGATGAAATGCCTGTGGAGGATGAGGAGAAAAGGCCAGAAGAGAAAAGGTCTGAAATGATTTCTTCAAAACTGGTGGAATTTCAGGACAGGAAGGAGGGATACCCAAATACCCCACTGCTAGAAAATAGGATTGAGAACCACCTCGCCTTAACACCTTTTGTCAGTACTACTGTAAGGAAATTATCCATTTGCTCTGTTGTTGTGGACGATTGATTCACTGTTGTCAGTGATGAGAAAAATATGATATATTGCACCCTTTTCACATTGATGGCTATATATATCTTCAGGTCCTTGATGAGGATGTTGCTTCACCTGCACAGCTTGCAAAGGCTTACATGGGAAGTAGGCCTTCAAAACTATCCCCATCAATGCTAGGTCGCAGTCAAGCATTCAGGGAAGATTCCATTGTAATAAGCAATCCTCCGTTTCCTCCAAAGTCACCTATTACATCACTTGTACAAAGGGCTTCTGGCCATGTTGCTGCTCCTGCGAATGGTTTTATGACCCCAAGGTCTCGAGGCAGATCTGCAATATACAATATGGCTCGAACTCCTTATTCCAGAGTTCATCGAACCTCTACCCTCAAGGTTGTTTATTGAGTAAAACTTTATTTATCTATTTTAGATTTACATTTATATCTGGGCTTATAGTGTTTTTATATGTTTTACTCATTTCAGGGTCCCACAATTGATGCTTCTGGCGGACCTTCATCATCAATGTCATCACAGTACGAATGGGAGTTAACCAGGCCTTCTGGATCTCAACAAGGGGTACTTATCCTGAAAATAGTGAAATTAAATTCATGCAGCTAGTGAGTTCAACATCAACTTCATATATCTTGCTTTTGATTTTTTTTTTCAGGCTTTAAAACGCCGGAGTTCAGCCTTGGACAGCGACATAGGATCTGTTGGACCAATGCGTAGAATTCGTCAGAAACATAATCTTATCTCTCGAAAAGGTTTAAGCTCGCCAGTTTCTGCCCAACAACCTACATCTGCGATAACAGTGCCATCAGAAAATGGAGATAACAACATGTCTGGTCCAAGTTTTACCCCTGTTCCTTCAAAGTCCAAGGAAATGGCTTCTAAAATATTGCAACATCTTGAAAAGCTTACACCGAAAGAGAAGTCTCCAACAAAATTGTCTCCATCCATGTTGCGTGGTAAGGCTCTAAGAAGCCTGGAAAATCCAGATTCATCAAACGTTTTTGAGAATGTACGTGATAGCAATAAATTAGATGGCTTAGGTAACTCTTCACTCCCTGATGCTCAAAAGTCCTCTGAAAAGAAAGATCAGGATGAGACAAACGGCCCAACCAAATTTCTCTCTCTTGGTGGCAATGTGGCTCCTGCTGAGAATGGTTCGGATACTGCGGTGTCAATCAAGGATGCAGTGCCAAGTTTTAACACTGATAACTCTTCCTTGAAAATTACTGGTGCCTATCCTCCACAAAAGAAACGGGCATTCCAGATGAGTGCACACGAGGTATGTCATACAAGTACTTCTTAATAGTTGCTTTTCTTTTGTTTGTTTCCTTCTTTAATTGCTAATATGGTGCCATTCTTGGGTTCTTGTAAGTACTGTTGATTGTAGATTAATGTGGCTTTCTTCATTATGGTCTATTCTAAATGATGGTGGTATGTCATTCAAATTTTGTCCAAGTAAACTGGTCTTTTCATTAATTTTGGTTACAAACGGTTGCAAGTTTTTTGTACTGTTATTGCAGAGACTATATAAAACAGTTCATTTGATTTCTCATAAAAAATATATTAATGTATAATACATTTTTGTAATCTTCGTATCCTCTCAGTATGTATCCTGACTATTTTTAATGCCATTATCTCTCCCTCACCCCTCTGGCAGGATTTTCTGGATCTTGAGGATGATGTCATTCCTAATGGGGTTGCATCTACTCCATCAGTTGAAGTTAGAGAAAAGTTGGATAATTCTGTTTTCGAAAGCAAGACTACTGCTCCTGAAGCCGTCAAAGTGGATAAGCCTCCAGCTTTGTCTGAAGTTAAGCCCTCTACCGGTTTTGCTTTAAATGAAAAGACAAATTTGACTGCTTCTAATGGGTCTGTGGTAGCTGAGAAAAGCAGTGGTTTCTCCTTCTCAACTGCTTCCTCCAGCCTGACTGCCCTGCCAGCTATGGGATCCACTCAAACTTCGTTTGCATCTCATAGAGATACTTTGCCAAAGGAATCTAGTTCTCCTCATCCCATATTTAGCTTTGGGGATAAAGTTGCTCTACCAAAGGAATCTAGTCCTGCTATTCCCTCGTTTGGGTTAGGCTCAAAAAGTGCTGATAATGCGCCACAGGCTGTATTTGCTTCCTCATCTTCACTTGTTGATTCTTCTGGCCTAAAATTGGGAAGTAGTTCAGATCCAAAACCAGAAAGGATAAGCAGGTAACTATACTTGTTTTAGTACTCCATTCAACATTTTTGTTGCTCCTTTTTCTTAAAAAAAAATGAAAAATCTTTTATTGCTCTCCATGTTATTGCCTATGCTCCGTTTCTGAAAATAGCGCTTTAGAAACGTCACCCCATATTTTAACAATAATGAAATAAGATGCTACTCTGATAGTAGGAAAAGAAAAACAGGTCAGCTGGTCATATAAATCTGTAAGTGAAGTAAGTACAAATGTACAATCAGAAAAGTTTATGGTAACAAGCAAGGGGAAGAGGTTTTAATCTCCAATGACTTTGATGGGTTGCTTTTGGTCCATATCAACTGATGACATAGCTTTACTTTGCTAAAATGTTTGCGAACTTCAAACAATTTCCTCCAAAGGAGTGCTAAACATTCTAAATATAGATGTTCCAGTAGAATACAAGGTCTCGGGAAAAGGTACACGGGTATTGAATATAATACATTTGAAAAGAGGACAGTGGAGTAGGTTCAAATAGTTATTGTATTAGTGACTGAATATTAGGAACTAGGACCTTTGTGGTCCTTAGTTAGAATGTGAAGAATGACCTGCTTTGGACTACTATCTTGATTTAAAGAGGCCTTTGATTACAATTTTTCGATATATTCTGACTATTCATATTGACGTGTTAGGCTCAAAGAAAGTGACAAGAAAAAAGTTCCTCAATTTTATTAGAATAATATAACAACTTGTCTCCCATTCATTCTTTCTTTTAGCACATTCGCATATGTATGGTTTTTACATTGTATAATTTTCAATCGTGTTGTCTTAAAATAAAGAATTATTGATTTGTTTCATTTGTAGCTTTGCGACTGTTGATGCTGGTGCAACTGATTCTGTATCTAAAGTGCCTGAATCAGCTGAAGTTCGTACTGAGAACAATCTAAAATCGGAAGTCCGTCCAAAGACACCTGAAACTGCTCAGCTTTCTGCTGTTTCAACATCATCGCCAGCAGCAGGCATATTCTCTTTTGGTTCTTCCAATAATCCAAGTTTGAAGAGTGGATCTCCTTCTAGCTTTACTTCATTCTCTTCATCTGTGCCACCTCTTTTTTCTGGTAATACTATCAGTCAAAGTTCGAGTAGTAGTGCTAGCCTCAGTGCCACCACAACCACTGCTACCACTACTAGTAGCAGTCTGCCTGTGTTCCCTTCAGTTTCATCATTTCAGGCTGCACCTACTTTCAAGTTTGGGTCTTCAGCAGCTCCATCAAATTCAGCTTTACCTGCATCAGGTGCTTCTGGTGTAGAAACAGTGGCACCCCAGGTGAAGCTGGACACAAGCTTTGGCAATTCCAGTAGCTCTCTTTTTGATGGTGTGTCAAAGGCGGCGTCTGCAAGTACTGGAAGTAGCATTTTTAGCTTCGGTGCTTCAGCTGCTTCTACTGCTAATTCTCAATCCCAGGGTTCTACTCCTTTTGGTGGTAGCAGTGGATCTCTTATTAGTTCTCCTGCCGGGTCCGGTGTTGCAACTGTTACTCAGAGCATGCCTATTCAATTTGGTACTTCTGGATCATCGCCATCATTTGGATTGTCTAGCAGTTCATCCTTCTCTTCTGGCAATCCTTTCTTTGGCTCTTCTGCTCCTGCTACACAGTTCAGTTCAGGCACTGGTTTTGGAGCGAGTTCGTCTGCTGCATCTTCAGATGGCAACGCAGTTAGCTCAAGCAGTAGTACAGTTTCTGGAATGTTTGGTTCCAGCTGGCAACCCGCTAAATCTCCCATATTCGGCGCCTCATTTAACTCTACATCTTCCTCAACTGGATTCTCTTTTGGAGCTTCTGCGGCTTCTACTGCTGCTACTAACACTGTGTCTACACCATTTGGATCATCCTCAACTTCTGTTACTGCTACAAACAATGCAACTATGCCATTTGGGTCGTCCCTGACTTCAGGTGCTGCTACTAACAGTGCGCCTATGCCTTTTGGATCATCGTCCTCTGGCACTGTTACCAACAGTGCGCCAATGCCGTTTGGATCAACCGCTGGAGGTTCATCAGGTTCTCTTTTCTCATTCACGGCAGCTGCATCAAATGGCGCTTCGTCGGGTCCTGGATTCTCTTTCACTTCAGTCCCACCTACAACTACTTCGCAGCCTGTATTTGGCAACCCTAGTCCTCCTGCCTTTGCATTTGGTTCAGCTCCTGCTGGTAATGATCAGATGAGTATGGAGGACAGCATGGCTGAGGACACTGTTCAGGCATCCACGCCCACACCTACATTTTCTCAGCAACAATTCTCACCTACACCCTCGAGTTTCATGTTCAATTCTTCAGCTCCAACAGGCGCTAATCCATTCCAGTTTGGAGGCCAACAGAATCCAGCAACAACCCAACAGACATTGTCTCCATTCCAGGCTTCGGGTAGTCTAGATTTTAATGCTTCGGGGAACTTCTCATTGGGCACAGGCGGTGGTGACAAGTCAAATCGAAAGATAGTGAAGGTTAAAGGCAAGCATCGGAGAAAGTAAACATGTCAGGTAATTCAGTTCCTATAGGGAGGCCTCGGTTATGTGCAACTGATTGATAAATAATTTGGGTAATTGCAACATTAAATCATCAGTGTACGTACTCTGAGGATTTATGGGGCAAACTTTTTGCGGTTGCAATGTGTGAATGGTCACAGTTTTGTATCTGGAGAATCTAAAAACATTGTGGTGTACTAGTAGTATTAATTAGTTGTTCCTCATAGGGTTTGAGTTGGGCATGTACTCTTTTATTTGTAACATAAAAAGAAATGGTATGGAGTTGTTTAGGATCTTTTTTTGAAATATGTTTTATAAATTAGATTCTTTACTTCTCCAGAGATTATCAACATATCTATATGTTGTCTTGATGCTTTATAATTTAGCTTTCCTATTTTGCTCTCATTTTGTTTATCAGTAGTAACATTTGTCAAGTGTTGGCATGAAGATGAATACTCCTATTGGTGTTTTCAAGATTATTTAGAACAAGAAACTATTGTACTAAATATTTATTCGAATATCACACATTGGTTGCTCCAACTCCATGCAATCTAAGTTTTGGTGTAGAAGGAGCCACCGATTTTCTCTCAATTTTTTTTTTAAGCAACGGGACATCATACTCGTTGTAACAATGTTTCTCACTCCATTTGGGAGCGTCACCCTAAACCTCATCATACTCAAACTTGAGACTTTAGAGGAAATTCAAAGTGGTACTAACCACTTGGCCCAACATGTCTTGGTTCTCATCTTTTCTAATCTAACATTGTTGTTCCTTCGGTCGTTATCTCTGTTAAGTGATCTTACGAATAATTTAAAACATATTAAATATATTTTCTCAATTATTTTGTTGAAGCGAAGGATCATGTGCTGGTCACGTGAGACATTTATAATGGCTAGTCTGCAATGTCAGTAAAATAATTGTTTAACATACTTTAAAATATATGTCACACTATTTTACAGGGAAATTAACAAACACTAATGACAATAGTTATTTTAGGTCAACAATTTAAAGTTCATCGGCTAATTTAAGTAAAATATTTATACCAAGGAGTATGCGGTTTAAGGCGTTTGGTCTCTTCGAGATATCAGGTTCGAGTCTTCACTGTATTGGATCAGGGTTTAAACACTGTATTGGATATTTGGATCAGCTTGTTGACCCGAGCCCTCTCAACCTCACCCGATGATCCGACCCATATAGAGACGCCGGATCTTTTGTTGTAGGTTGCTCCTCCTCCACTTCGATTGAGCTCGACTGCAGAAAAAAAACCAGTCAAAAGTGGAAAGATGTTGAAGAAGACACTGATCGGCGCAGTGTACCAGCCATGGCGCACTTTAGCATCCCGCCGCCTCTCCACCTCCGTCGAGTCCGTTATCCTCCGCTCCCTCAAAAAACACTATCACGAAGTCTACAATATGACACCTCCTCCTGTAAGCAACTCACATTTAGATACTTTTTGTATTGATCTTGGTTTCTAAAACCCTAAGCTAGGGTTTAAGCACAGTTTTGTTTTTGTGTTGGTGTTGCAGAAAGTGAGCCCTCCATCGCAATTTACGATCTTGGTAGGTGCGCTGGATACGGATGGGCCAGTGCTGAAGCGGACTTACAAGGATGAGGAGATCAGCATTTCGGCGAAGCGGATGGTCAATTTTATGGGTGGTGGTGGTGGTGGAGAAGGAGAAGAACAGGATGATGAAATGAACCAAGTGTTCCTGAAAGTGGAGGTGGCCAAGCCTGGTCTAAAGGATTGCTTGCAGCTTTCCTGTGGCTTGTATCCTGATGCCTTGGGGATTTATTCGGTTGATTTGGTGCCCAAGCACCGGACTTTGGCTCATAATGGGGATGATGGCTTTGGATACAGAGGCCTTGATATGGGGTGAGTTCAATTGCTCTTTTTAGATATTATTACTTGTTCATTGTCCATTATGTAGATTCAAATAAGGTGAAGTGAGTGATTGGCATTCTGGTATTATATGGTTGGGATTAGACGGTTGTCTAGTAGTATGGATATAAGGATCTGGAGGAGCTATTTTCGGTTTTTTATTGGTGCCCCTGTAGCTCTGTTGAGTTTTAGCTTTATGATAATTGAGCTTGGAGTATTGTTTTCTGATGAAGAGTTTCGAAAGGAGTAGAGTAGCTGCTCATACAGTATATGTTTTTGGCCTGTTTAGTGAATTTAGATTCTGTGAAATTACGAGCTTGGAGCATTTTTGCTGTCTTCAGTTTTTTTAAAGGAATGATTATGTTTTGTGGCTGATTGGTGAATTTAGTTATGTGAAATTGTGATGTGAAGGAGAACAGTCAGTGTGTCTTAGCGTTGTTCACGTAGTGGGATGAAATTTATCCATGTTGGTCTAAACTCTAAAGTCTTAAGGAGCTTATGTTGGTCTAGCAGATTTAATTTGCTCCTCGACTTCATCTGAGATTGCCCAAATGTATATCTTTGTGTTTTAAAAGGTTTCTTTCTAGATTTTTATGTTTCATATATATTGAGGTGTGTTCTCTCATCTGTTGCTTGCGTAAATTTTACTTATTACCCTTGCTTCAAAATAAATGAAAAACGGACTGATAATTAACTCTGGGTTGTTGAGTTTAGATGCCTGCATGTTATCAGAGGGGACATTTTTATGTTGATGGATAAATGTCTTGTAGTCTCATGTGTAATGCCTAATCAGGGTGAAACAATAAACAAGAAGTTAGTCGACTCTGACTGCTGCAAAGGCTGGTATAATGTTGTAAATATATATTTGAATTCAAACTACGGTATTAGTATGCATGGACCAAAAATAGATGTAGAGTCTTCACTCATTCAAAACCGAAAATGGTTTCTTTAGGTGTTTTGGTTTGTTAAGGATACCCTATAGAATTCGAAACTTAAAAGACAAGTGTTAATTAGGTTTGTTGATGAGGGTAATCAAATTGTTCTAAGCTGTTGTATTTGTTGTTATGTATATACTACTGTATAAATGGAGTTGCCATATGAATGATAACCTTTAGTTTCATCATATGCTTCATGCACTATTGATTCAATCATGTTTTTGATCAATTGTTCTCAACTTGACAGAGATCTTAGCGATCGAATGAGAGACGGGTTTCACAATTACGTAGAAGAGCGAGGTATCAACGAGGACCTATTCCCATTTCTTCAAGCGTGGCTGTATGTGAAGGATCACAGGAATCTCACGCGGTGGTTCCAACAAGTTGGCACCACATTTGTTGACTAAGGCAAGTCTTCCAAAGATTCTCGATGTCTTATAAGGTATTTTTTGTGGTAGATTGCTCATGACTATATCTGCTAGCTATGTTGGTCAAGATTACAGCTAATATAGGTAGGTCTTACTGATAAATACTGCCGAGAGAGTGCTAAAACATGCGAATAATGATATTTTTAGTTTGAACTTTTGATCTTGCTGTGCTGTATCTTAACTAATCTTGTTAAAGAACTTCAATTTGGTAGTTTTTTGGAGTAAATATGTGCTGTGTTTATTCATGGAAACTTATTGGTACATGCGTTTAAATCACCTTACATTCTTTATGATGCAAACAATATTTATGTATATGAAATATTGAGAAGACACAGGTTCTAGTTACTAGTAGTGACCACCAATCCATCACTGTGTTGGTGTTGTTGCCTGGGCACCAAATCTGGGAACCCGACCCCTCTACGTGTGGTCGGGAAGACGGTGAATACGAAGCTGGACATGATCCCAGCTCCCAGCGGCAAATGCTGCATCATTTCTTTGATCTCGTTTCTCACCACATCGTCTCTCAAGAAACAGTTTCTCACGTCGGAGCTGCTCAGAGCAAAGATCAAGAACACCAGCAGCGACAACAATGCATGAACAAAGTCTATTAAACTAATCTTGAACCTACCCAGTTTGTTGCCCTGCATGCCCTCTTCATCATCGTTCTTGTTGAAGACGTACAGTCCTCGGAATGTGGCAACACCGTAGTAGACCTTCCCGTCTTTCCCGGTGAAGCTGTCGGTGAAGGAGGAGAAGATACAGATGACGGCGCAGAATATGATGGCGGATCCTGTGAGGTACCTGTCCGGGATATGGCATGTCCCATTGTTGGAGAATGTGGGTATTAGGGCTTGGAATACGAGGACTGTCCCAGACGGGAGGAGGTTGGCGAGGTTGGCTGCACTTGCTATGGTTTTGTGGACAGGGTGGTCGGAGTGGCGGTTTGCCATCGGAGGAGGTTGCAGGAGTGGCTGCATATGAGATTGAAGTGCAATGGTGTGTGTTGAGATTATAGCTTTATATATATATATATATATGTATGTGTATGTATGGGTTGGAGAAAATGGTTGGCGTCATGAACCTGTTGAGAGGCCTAATTTTTAAGCCGTAAGACATGTGGTTTTATAATATGCTTTTGAAGAGGTTAACAGGAAAGCAATTCCCAAATTTAATATCCAACCAAGAATTATTATGCATCATCATGGATGTGTTCTTCCCTAACTTTCTACAAATTTATGGATTGCTAATTAATTTCACATTGGTCTAAAATGGCTTACGTTTTCTTTTTGTTATAAAATGTCATTTAAACTAGTTTTGTTATATTTCATGTTTATGTACTTACGAGATAAACAGTGATGAAGATAATGTCGTGAGGGCACAAGTCTTGGCAACTTCTACACAATAGTACCGAACACGTTGAGAGGGTGAGTTTAGTAAAACGATAAACTCATTTTACCATATTATAGGCCTAGAATATTGATTTTTTTCTTTTTGATCAGCAAAAGTACCGATATATTGATAAGGACTCCCGAGGAGGGAGAAAGGTACACACGCCGTAGAAAAGAAACAACAAGAAACAAAATGAAATTCAAAGAGGTTAAAACAAGGATGAGGCCATTGATGGATTGTCAATCAAGTTGCGAAGAAGCCGAGTGCCAAAAATCGGAGCACATATGTATATTGCTAGTACTGTGAAGTAAGCCATGTTTTGAATATTGGCTAAGGTGGATATTGCTGGTTCGTTTGAGTCTTCGAACACGAGTCGATTCGGGGAGAGCCATAGATTCCAAAGACAGATTGACTCCCAGATATAAGAGTGGGCATCAACAATTGCCGAGCTCCATTGAATGAGCAGTCATGGATTGATCCAGGGAACACAAATGAAACTCCTCACCATTGAATAATGAAACTCCACACTTCCATAGTATCCACACTTCCATAGAATATTGATTAAGTACCGAGATTTGACTTAGGCAGCGTAGAGACCTTTTTTTTTTTTGAAAGGAAATATTAATTTCATTAAGAATAATAGTGACTTACAGACTCAATTAC
>JAYMTF010004623.1:0-12866 GCA_036897485.1 Pelargonium nanum | reverse complement strand
TACAAGAATTGTCCTATTACAATCATACATGATTGGTCACTAGGGCATTTCCTAACAGAGGTGCTACACAGGGTGCACTTGTGCCATGTCTCATGTCTCACGTCAGGCTGACGTATGTCTGGAGGTTCGTTGTCCACCTCTTCATACTTTGACTCATGTATGACCATCTGACGTGGATGTCTAGGTACACGCATCACGCAGTGATTGTCCAGTAAGTTTATGATTTTTCATGTTTCATCAACTTGCATTATAATTATTTCGACAAACGAACATGAACAGAGATATGAAAGCGAGGTGTACTACCATTGTTATTGGTCTGATAAGTTAACCATGGCGACATGTCAAGAGAAGAGTTGGAAATGCAAATCTGCCTATTTGAGACGGAAGTTAAACACATTGCAAGGTTTTTGGAAAAATTATGTCTCGCTAACAATTCGACCCGGCGAAAACTTAATCGTGCTCCTTCAGATGAGAAAAACGACAATAATGTAAGAATTTATTTTCGTGTACTGTATAATATGTCATGTGAACAATCGTAAAATTTATCAATTCTAATGTCGTTTTCTTTTTTGAACAATAATTTTATTTAGACCCTGCATTTCCGTCTTCAACAAGGGAGAAAAAATTTGAAAAAAGAAAGAAAGCTTATAAGAGAGACTTTTACGGAGAAGATACAAAAAGACGTTGGCGATCAATGGTTTTCTACGTTGAAAGAGATTGATCATAAGGTACAACAAATATTTTAATTAGTTTTAATATGTCAATGAGCTCTGCATATCCATATTTAATACGTATTCAGTACGGATATGTTCAAGTTCAAAATACCTACAAAATACGGCATTTTGTGTATTTATGTAAAAAAATGTATATAATAAAAATTGAGAACGTTTGTGTAATTTAGTTTTTTTTCTTTTCTTTTTAACGTACGATGTGAATACAATGTGCAGCCGTGCAGGTTACGATTCGAATGATAGTTTATATTTATACTGAAATTGATTGTTAATTGTTAGCTAATTGTTATGAATTAATACATTGTGTTGTTGATTAGTTTAAATGTAATATTATTGTGAAACAGATCAATACAACATATTACAATATATATTCTTTGGGTAAAAATGAGGACAAACCACTTTATAAAGATCTCATGATACAAAAAGATGAAGCAATTGCTAATGCAGCTGTGAAGGGTCTTTTTTGGAATTCTTTTGGTTCCAAAGAGGAAATTCAGAAGCAAATCAATGTGAGTTTTGGATCTAATCTTTTCGTTCTGAATTTATTTGTTTTTATTTATTTATATACTTCTGGAGGGAATGATTCTAATGTCTTCGATTTAGTTATTTTAGATATTTTAGCTCTTTTTGTTTAGTTAGGAAGCTTATAGTCTATGTATCATAAACGGTCTGCAAACTACGTGGCCCATGCTCTGGAATTAGGTCTTCAGATTTTTTGTCAGACCCATCCCCGGGATTGCTTGGCTTTTGTTTGACGATTTTCCTTAATTAATTAAAAGATGTTTTATACGTCTTTCTAATTGAGAACATCTGATTGAGTTTCAATTAAATAATTATCTCTCAGATCGAAACCGAAATTGAAAAATATATGTATGTATGCTATTAAAATTCTCAAAATAATTTGATGAGACTTAGTCAAGTGATTCTCTTATTGTTTGGCTGAAATTAAATTTTCTCAAATTCATATGTTTGAATATTTCGTTCGTGTAGCTATTAAAGAACGAATTAGACATGACGTACGAAAAACAAAGACATTATTCAGCTGTGATTAAAAGAGCCAACAGAGAATTATTAGAGATGGAAGGAAATCAATGAAGGTATTTTTTGTTTTTTTTTTTTTTTGCTTCAATTTGCAATTTGAAAATATTATCTTGTGTTCTTATAGTTTCTTATTGTATATTTTTATTTCAGAATTTCATATAGAGTAATGCCTGAAATAAAAAAAAAAAAATGGAACAACGAAGCTGCTCGTGGAATTGAATCAACTTCAAGGTTTCAAATATTTATTATCAATTCACATGCAATGAAGAAGTCATTTTCATTTCTTGATATCAACTAGTTATCTTTGTCATTACAAGAGTTTGAAGTTAATTTATAATTAAATCTGATTGATTCCCCTCAACAAAATATTACTAGCATAATGTTTATATTCTCCAACACGTCATTTTTCTAAACTCAAATGATATAGAATTAGTGGATCTAATTAATGCATATAACGCTTTATTCGTAGACCAATCGGGTAAGAGAATAAACAAATCAGTCAAGCCACCTAAAACAGTTGTTTATGTAAACAATCATAAGACCAAAGGTACTGGAAACCCCTCATCCAACATGTATCCGTGAAACACTTGTAAAATGTCGATCTCAAACATTATATGGAAGGTCATCGTTTCCACCATCTGAGACTCTTTAGCACCAACCCGCTTAATCAGTCCAAAGACACTGATGTCACCCCCTCCAACCTGCAGAGCTTGAACCACTTGAAGTGCGTAAGACTCAACCAGATGTTCTTCTCAACCCCGCTCCAAAATCCAACTAAGCGTCTCACAATCCCTTAACACCATCGTGCTCTTCATACTCATTTGAGATTATTTGTAGAATCGTCCGTAGTAGTAATAATAATAATAATAATAATAATAATAATACATTTTAAATTTCACGCCAGTTCACATAACGAAAAAGCTAACACAAAATAACGACAAACACATTTTGGGTTCATATTTGTAATTCAGCCCAAACTGCGCGCAGAACATTGGGCCTTAGGGCTTCGATTACATTCCAATTTCCAACTTTTGAGCATTAAATTGTGGCTGGCTTCTAGGTTACTCATATAAATTAAGTTAAACTAAATTAAATTACATTTTTCAATAAATTATTTTGCTTGGAGTGCACTGCAAGTGTGGAGCAAATCCAAATATAGTAGCACTGAATTGGGTTCTCTCTCCATTAAAATAGGAGTATTTTAGGGTTACTTTTAACTGCTCATGATTTCAAAATTATAATTGAAACAAAATCTGATAAAATAATTGTATCAAGTTTAGTTTCAACTCTCGTTGTTGTTGTTGTTGTATCAAAGTTTCAACGCTCAGCAACGCATTTGTCACATCGTACTTATAAGCTTAAGCAAACAAAATTCTGATCAAAGATGTACGAGGTACTTCTCTTATTTTATTTCTCCGTTTCTATAATGTAAATCGTTATAAGTTTTTGTCTTATTTAGTTATTCTCGTTTGATTTCTTGAGAAGTTATTGTCACAGTAATCACATCGTTGTTGATTTTAGTTAACCCGGGCAACATATGGGAAGAGGAATTGGAAACGCACATCTACCAATTTGAGACGGAAATTGAACCCATTGGAAGTGATTTTGGACAAACAATGCCTCGCTAACAATTTGATGCGGCGAAAACTTAATCGTGCTTCTTCAGATGAGCAAAGCGACAATCATGTAAGAATTTATTTTTGTGTACCACTTATTTTGTCATGTAAACAAAATTGATCAATTCTATTGTCGTTTTTTTTATTGAACAACAAATTTGTTTAGACACTGCATTTCCGGCTTCAACACGGAAGAAAAAATTTGAAAGAGGAAAGGAAGCTTTTAAGTGAGACTACTGCGAGGCAAAACCGAGGAGATGTTAGCGATCAACAATTTTCCACGTTGAAAGAGATTAATGATAAGGTGAAACAAATGCTAAATTATAGTATTATACTTTAATACGGTGTAGATTTATTTTAAATGTATATGATTACAATAATATAATTTGAACTAATTTTTATTAACTTGTTGAGATTTATTGTGAAACAGATTGCTAGAACATATAATTTTTGGTGGTTGTACAATAAAAAAGAGGAAAAACAGCATTATGAAGATCTCTTAATACAAAGGGAGGAAGCAATTGTTAATGCAGTTGTGAAGGGAAAGTTTTGGGATTCTCTTGGGAACAAACAGGATATTCAAAAGCAGATCAAAGTGAGTCTTTATTTTTATTTTATTTTTATTGGTTTCAACTTTCAAAGAGGATTCACTTGTTTTTATTTATTTATATATTACTTGATAGGAGTGTCATGTTGGGTCACGACTCATGACACAACATGGATTTTAATAGGTATGAATTTAGTATAATCGGTTTCGTGTTGACTTACTCAATTTGTCTAATAACCAGGTTGTTTGTGTCTATCACGTTTAACCCGCTTAACCCAATATATTAAACAAATTGTGTTATTCAATTTGTTTAATAAACAGCTCGAGTTTCAGGTTGATCTGTTTATCATAATACTGAACTTTACCGACCCGTCAACATGAATTGCCACCCTTACTTGATACTCTCACTTCGCATAAAAGAATCCCAATTTGATGTATGCTTCAAGTTTAACTAAAATATGACACTTCACAAAAAAAAAAATCAGTAGTGTCTCTCGAGGTGACAATAGTTGATTGAGTTTCAATTAAATAACTCTATATCTCTTAGATTAGGGGTGTTCAACAAATTAAGATTGGATTAGATTGAGATCAAATTGTTTCGAAACCTAAGACCGAATAAGTATCTAATCAGTCATGGACTTACGTACCTTGCTTGAAATGTCATTTCATGAGATCAGGCTTGAATCGGATCGGATAACAGGAGGTTAACAATATCAAAATTTGAGTGAATTTGGTGAACAATATTTAGCGAATTATACCAAAACTAATAAAAAAAATTAAAATATAGGTATATAGCAAGAGAATAAAATGGAAGTAGATCAACAAATAATAATTCTGATCCGAACTTAGGCCATATACTCTTACAAAGGTTTATACTGGACCGAACTATTAACAACCCTATTTTGAAAAAGATACACATAAACAGATCAAATTAACTAGATCTAATTATATTTCT
The DNA here is from genome assembly GCA_036897485.1 of Pelargonium nanum. Classification (NCBI taxonomy): domain Eukaryota; kingdom Viridiplantae; phylum Streptophyta; class Magnoliopsida; order Geraniales; family Geraniaceae; genus Pelargonium; species Pelargonium nanum. The sequence goes on along the minus strand of JAYMTF010004623.1, from coordinate 7,976 downwards.
TTTTCATTTCTTCAGTATACGTGTAAATTAATGCCAATAAAAGTCTCGAAATTGGAAGAATAAATTGATTTTTTGTATTGGTTGATGGAGATTAATTCCCAAACTCATATGTTTGAATATTTTGTTGGAGTAGCTTTTAAAGCATGAATTAGAGGAGGCAAACAAAAAACAAAGGCATTATTCAGCTGTTATTAAAAGAATCAAGAGAGATTTATTACAGGGGGAAGAAAATAATTAAAGGTATGAATATTTGTATCTGTGCATTGCAATTTGAATTTTTCTTTTCTTGTGTACTTATTAATTTTTTATTTATTTCAGAATTTTGTATCAGAAAATGCCCGAAAAAAAAAAGATCGACGAAGCCGCTCGTGGAATTAAACCAACTTTTAGGGTTTCAACAATTTACTATCAATTCACTTGCAATGAAGAATTCATTTTCATTTCTTCATATAATTATCTAGTTATCTGTCATTACAAGAATTTGAAGTTAGTTTATGGAGAAATTTTATTGATTCTTCTGAACAAAACATTAATAGCATTATGTTTAGATTCTCAAACAATTTTAACCAAGTAAATATTTTTTCCGTGTATCGTTTCACTTAATTTTTATCATTATAATAAGTTAGTTAGTATCATTTAACTCATAATCATGAGGATAAAATAATAATATACTGCACTAATTAATTTGTCCTTAATTTATTTCAAAATAAAAATTATGATACTCATTTTAATACGAAGGAAGTATAATATTTTTACATGATCATACTAATTTTAACTATAATCAATTTTGAAATAATTGTTGTAACACTATTAATATGGCTTAACAACTCAACTAGTTGTAGCGGCCTCTCTCGTCTTTTCGAGTTTCTTTTCGTTGACAAGCAGTTCTATGGTTTTGGTTATCTGGTTTTCTACGTGATTTCACGTCTTCGGTTGCAGGGTTCCGGTGGTGTTGCTATTGGGTACAAAATTTTCGACTGCTGCAGAAGGTTTTCTAGTCGTCGTCTAGGGTTTCTAGTCGTAGCGTGTATCACAAGGCAGCAAGTATGGCGGTGAGTTCTTCTATTACGATAGAAGAAAGAATGAAGAACATGGTTCTTGAGGACGAAGAGAATGATGAGTTGGATTATTGCAACAATCCAGCGGCATTGGAAGTTCCTACTGTGAGAACTTGGAGATTAGTAGGGTGGTTTTTGACTGAGGCGCCAATTAACATCACGTTCATGTCCCAAATCATAGCAGGAGCATGGAGACCGGCTCACAAGGTGGCTATCTCAGAGGTACCTAGTATGGGAAGGATAAGAGGAGAATAACCCCATTTTATTTTCGAATTCTTTGACGAAACCGATGCCAGGAGGGTCATGACTGAAGGCCCGTGGAATTTTAATGGTCACTTATTGATATGGAAACTGTTGGAGATAGGTGATGAACCAAGCACAATTGATTTGTGGTATGCTTATTTTTGGGTTCAATTGCACAGAGTTCCACAAGATTATTCTTCCGATGTGGTATGCATGGATCTGGGAAACAAGATAGGAAAGTTCGTGAAAGCCGATCCCGACAATTTCAAGGGAAGATGGAATTCCTATCTCCGGGTGAGAGTGATGATTGATGTTCGAAAACCCATTAGAAGGAAGCAAAAGATGAAAAACATGCAGGGTGGCTCGACATGGGTTGAATTCAAATACGAAAGAATCTCTACTTTTTGTTTTTATTGCGGGGTCATGGGACATATAAATGAAAAGTGTTCGAAGCTGCAGAACACGCCAAACGCTGGGGTTGATCGTGCATACGGCCCTTGGCTTAAAGCTCCAAAAGGTCGTGGTCCCGAATTACCAGGGGCAAAGTATGTGTGTTCGAACAGGGAATGAGTAGGTGAGGTGGTTTCCGATCAAGCAATAGCGTTTACAATTCCGCTAGTGCCGATTACGGACAAATCTTTGTAGGAGTCCGAGGCTATGGAAGTATCAGAAGAAGAGGAACCAACTCGGAAGAGAGGAATTGAGGTAGTGGTGGAAGAAGGCTCGGAGGGGTCAAAAAACTTGCGCATGGCGGACCTTTAAAATCAGGTTCGCCCAGATCAATGAGTGTTATAGCCTGGAACTGCCGTGGTTTGGGCAATCCACGGACAGTTCAAGTCCTGCACGATCTAGTGCGGGAGCATAGACCCAAAATCGCCTTCTTGATTGAGACGAAACGCAGTAGAGAAGAATTGGAAGGTGTAAAAAGTTTCTGGGTATGAAAAATCTTTTCGCCGTAAGTAGTAGAAGACGGTGGGGAGGCATTGCTGTTTTATGGATGGAGGAGGTTGATATTTCACTTTTGAGTTTCTCAGACCATCATATTGACTTAAATGTATCGTGGCGTTTATGGGGTCAGTGCAGAATAACAGGTTATTATGGTGAGCCGGACCGCACTCAACGTCATCACTTTTGGAATCATCTGAAAGGATTAGCTGCAACTCAGAATTTATACTCAAATAAGTCATGGTTATGTCTGGGTGATTTTAACGATATAATGGTAAGTTTTGAGAAAAAATGAGGGTTACCACAACCTCAAGCTCTATGTACAGGCTTCAGTGAAGCTGTAAATAGTGTCGATCTCATTGATCTAGGATGGGAGGGTACAAATTTACTTGGCGAAGAGGGTTCGGGACGCGGGACTGCATAGAAGAACGAATTGATAGAGCTTTCGGTTCAAACGAGTGGTGCAACAAATTCGAGGATTGGAAAGTTATCAATTTGCCTTTCACGTCTTCGGATCATACCCCAATAATGATCCATTTTATCATAATCGAGTAGTTAACATGTTGATTAACCGTATTCTGAAACACGGAAAAAAATCATGGTGTATCCTCCGATCGGATTGCATGGTGGAAAGTTCAAGTTCAGGTTCGAAAATGATTGGATTGGGAACTTGGAGTGTGATCGAATTATTAAGGAACAATGGCAATGTACGGAGGCTGATATGAAATTAAAGATCGAGAAGTGTAGTATGGAAATTTCAAAGTGGGGCCGGTCTGAGATGGGCAATCCGGCGAGGGCTGTTATAGAAGCGAGTCAGCGGCTTCTTTTGCTTAGTAGACGGAGGGATGAGGAAGGTAAGCAACTCGCCGAGCAACAACGCATAGACTATTTAAAACAACTGCGTTGCGAAATCTATTGGAAACAACGGGCTAAGATACAATGGTTACGGGACGGGGATGCATGCAAACACGAGGTACTTTCATAACTCGGCCTCGCAAAGGAAAAGAAACAATCATATCGAGCGCATCCGGGATAGTGGCGGGCGGTGGATTGAACATGGGAGTGAAATGCATGCTTTTATTTTGAATTATTATACATTTGTGTTCACTGCAAGTTCAACTATTAACTTGCCTGAGCATTTGGAGGTGAATGGAAGCAGAGTGTCTTTAGAGCAGAATGATGAATTAATAGCTCCTTTCTCCGAGTCCGATGTCAAATCAGCAATTGATAGTATGCATCCCGACAAATCTCCGGGTCCTGAAGGAATGAATCCGAATTTCTATCAATCGTATTGGAATATAGTGGGCAAAGACGTTACACGCGCTTGTTTGGATTATATAAATAATGATCTTCTTCCGGAGACCCTAAACGATACAGCTCTTGTGTTAATTCCAAAGAAAACAATCCTGAGAGCGTAGGGGAATTCAGACCCATTGCACTATGCAATGTGATTTATAAAATAGCTGCGAAAATGCTTGCCAATAGATTAAAACCAGTTCTGTTTAGCATCATATCAGATACTCAAAGTGCGTTTTTACCGGGTCGACTTATTTATGATAATATCTGCGTAGCAAACGAAATATTCCATTAGATGCATAGTCGGGGACAAGTCGGTTGTGGTTGGGCGGCTGTGAAGCTCGACATAGCAAAAGCTTACGACAAAGTGAACTGGGAATTTCTCGAATTTATGATGGTTACTATAATTGAAGATGGATCCGGATTATAATGAAGTTTGTTACATCAGTTTGCATTTGGGTTTCCATTAATAATGAGCTGACAAATATGTTTACTCCGACAAGGGGGTTGCGCTAAGGAGACCCGCTGTCGCCTTACTTATTTCTGATAGTTGCAGAAGGGCTCACGTCATTGATAAATGCTAGAGTCAATTCAGGATTAATTAAAGGTTGTAAAGTGGCGAGAGGTGCACCTATTGTTTCACATCTATTTTTTGTTGATGACGCTCTTCTTTTTTGTTGAGCAAAGGATGACGAGGTGGCTGAAGTTCGTCAGGTTTTGTCCGCATATGAGGCAATGTCGGGTCAGGCAGTAAATTACTCAAAATCAAGCGTGTTTTTCAGCTCAAATGTAACCGAGGACGATCAGGTTAGGTTGGCGGACTTGCTTGGAGTTTCTTTAGTCGACCGATTCGATGCTTATTTGGGTGCTCCTATAGGAATCGGGCGGCGAAAGATTGATTTCTTTCAACGTATTATCGATCGAATCAAAATTCGATTAAATAATTGGCAGAAACGCTGGCTTTCACGGGCGGTGAAAGAAATTTTGATTAAATCAGTGGTTCAGGCTATCCCCAATTATATAATGGGCCTATACTTGATATCGAAGGCAGAGTGTGATGAGATCGAGAAGCTAATTCGACAATTTTGGTGGGGTTCTAGTACAATTCATTGGCCCCGATGGGAAATTCTGTGTCAACGAAAATGGAAGGGAGGTATGGGGTTCAGGTGTATGCACGAAGTTAATATTGCTTTGTTGGGGATGCAGGGTTGACGGTTACTCGTAAATGTCGACTCTCTATTCAGCAAAGTTTTTAGAAGCAGGTATTTTCCTTGCCTGAACTTCTTATAAGCTCCTATTGGGTCGAACCCAAGCTTTATTTGGCGTAGTATGTTATCGGCTCAACAACTATTGCGGGATGGTTGTTTCATTCGTGTGGGTTCTGGAAACCAAACTCTAATTTACTCTGATCCATGGGTGCCAAGTTTGCCAGATTTCAAGATTACCTCTCTCGCTGAGACACATGAGTTTGATTTGAGAGTGGACAAGTTGCTGGATCCTTTCTCCGGGGAGTGGTGTATGAACCAGTTAAATCGATTCTCGCCGGAGGAGCGCGTTGAAATTTTACAGATAAAACCAAGTCGAACTCGATTAAATGATGCATGGTGCTGGAAATTTGAAAAGAGAGGACGTTACTCTGTAAAGAGTGGTTACAAAGCACTCATGCAGTCTCATGTATTACCTATGGATGGAATTTGGAAGAGGTTTTGGCACGCGAAAGTTCAGGCGAAGGTTCGCCACTTCGGTTGGCGTCTCCTTTCAGGTAGCTTACCGGTATTAGAAGAGGTTGTACGCCGGCACGTCAAGAATTCTCCCATGTGTTCTCGTTGTGGGGGCGCGTCGGAAACAGCCGCTTATTTGCTTCTCCATTGTCCGGTTGTAGTTGAGGTTTGGAGGAGCTCTGGATGGGATCAATTTGTGAGTTCTGTGACTGATCTGATGGGCTGGTTTCGAAAAATTGATGGCCCTTCAAAATGATGCAAAGTTGGCCGAGGGTTATATCTAGCTTGGGGCTTATGGAAGGCACGAAATGAGTGGGTTTGGAATAAGCTAGCTCTATTGGCCTCTGACAATTGTGGGTATGGTTTCTTCCATGCGGCATGGCTGGGAGGAGGCATCATCGGTCAGCGGTAGGTCAAGTTCAAATGTGGTTTCAATTCCAGTAAATCAGCGTAATGATGTTTGGACTAGACCTCTTAGGGGGCGCCCGAAATTGAACACAGACGCAGCCAGTTTCTCTGCCTCGGGAAGGTCCGGTATTGGCTGGGTGATCCGTGACGAGGATGGGTTGGTTTGTGGGGGAGGAAGGCGAGCGTGGCAGGGGCTGCTGGAACCCCGTATGTCAGAGTCGCTAACTATTGGTGAAGCGATCAGGTGGGTTTGGGATCGTGGTTGGCAGGACATTTTGGTAGAATCGAATGTTCGTGAAGTGATCAATGCAATCCAGACTAGGGGAGGATGACACCAGTGACTTTGGTTTAATTATCGCTGATATAGGCTGTTTATCAGCCCAGTTTCGTTCCATTAGTTTTAGTTTTATTTTCCGGTCCGCGAACCGAGTTGTCGATGCGTTAGATAGGTTCTCGGAGTCTTCATTAGGTTTGTTTGCCTGGGTTGGACCGTCCGGTCCAGAGGTTATTGATACTCTATTATTGTATAATTAAATAAAAGTTTGAGGTTTCTTCAAAAAAAAAAAAAAAAACAACTCAACTAGTTTGTGATTAATTATCTGGACAAAAATAATTTAAGAAACACGTAGGTGCACAAAATAGTGTACAAATAAAATCACAAAAAAACGTTGGTACATAGGGAAAAGAATTCTATCACCAATTCACTCGTTTTTATTTTTATTTTTATTTTTCAAATAAGATAATGGTCCAGTTACAAGATGAAAGTCACTTAAAGCATGTCCAATGCTTAGCAAAAAAATTAGGTGCTAAGGAAGAGAGGGAGTGTGCCACATCATCATATGAGTGTTTAGCACCATCTTAGCAATTTTCACTACAATGCATAGCATCCTCTACACATAAACCAAATGATTACATTAAATAGTAAAATTAAAATTAAATGTAATTGTGTATTCAATAAATATTTATATTTATTTCGAGAAAATTAAATTAAACATAAATTAATTTCGATAACGAACTAAGACAAATTTGGCCAAGATGTTTTAGCGCTTTGAATTCCCATTAAGGTCTCGGGTTCGAGTATCTTTGCTGACAGAGTGAGGTGAGTTATTTGGGTTCAAATGAGAGAGCTCCCTCCTGCTGTGTAACTCAACTGATAAAAAAATCGATAGTGAAAAAATATTAGATAACAAAATATATATTTTAATTAAGAGAAATTTGTGTACATAAAATAACATTGGATAAAAAAAAATAATCATGAACTTGATTTTCTTCAAATTGATGTTCTCAATCAAATCACTATTGAGAAATTGATACATTGATCAATTACAAATATATATGCTCAATAAAAATTACACGACCCGACTCAACCGGTTTATTTAAACGTGTTGCGTTGAGTCGTGTAATTTAGAACCCAAACTAGTCATTTAATAATTGAGTAAAATTCGGATAGACCAATTTAACATAATATTAAACTTTACACATTAACACGACCCGTAAAAATTTACAAAATAAAAAAAAATGAATTTATGTTAATGGATAAAAATTTGAGTCGGGAAAAATGATATCAATATTTGAAAACAAAATTGTGATAAAAGAATATTACAAGAAGTTTTTCTTTAAAACAAATTTTATATAAAAAAATTATTAAAAAATTGGCTCAAAGGCCTTGGAGTCGATGCTTAGCCAAGCGCCCAATCCAAGCGCCTCTACGTTAGCGCCCATCAGTCCAACGATTGGCATCGGTGCTCCGCATCCTTAGCGCCTCCTTTCACTGCGCGTTGGAGTTAGGGCTTGTTCGGGAACACCAGTATAGCTCCTGCAACCTCCTTTTGTGACTGCCACAAAGGATATAAAGGACTTACACATGAGTTTTTATGTTTGGCTAATTTTTGGAACAATAGACCTTTTGGCTAAAATCTCCTGCACAACTCCTGTGAAAGCTATTTTTCCACAGGAGGTTCAAGCTTACTGCAAGAGCCAAAAGGAAGAAAGAGAAAAGATTGAACTCCCATTTTGTCCTTGTTTGTTGAGAAATTACAGCCTCTCAACCAAATGAAAATCATCTACATCAAAATAAAACAAACTAACTGGTCTAACAAGCAAAACACCAACCAAATTCATTGACTGATAATCATGAATTGCTGCACATTTAGTTGATGGTCGACCATATTCACTTGATGGTGGACTACATTCACTTGATGGTCGACTACATTCACTTGATGGTCGACCACAAAGTGTAATGCTTGTAGTTTGATGGTCGACCATTGTTATAAACAACTAACTTTGGCTTTCAATTTTCATGTTC
>JAYMTF010004622.1:0-12866 GCA_036897485.1 Pelargonium nanum | reverse complement strand
GTTTCTTTCATTCTGTACGCCTATTTGGCCTCTTTGAATTTAATGAGAAGTTCTAGTTTCCATTCAAAAAAAAAAAAAGAATGTAAGGAAATGTTTTTTTTAATGCAATCTGACAATTAATTAAATTTTGTTTACGCTTTTATGATGAATTTGTGTCGTATCTCTCTTTGTTCTTTTGAGAGTCGTCTGGTGTTTCTGTAAGCTAAAGTTGCTCTTAATATTTAAAGCGACGACGATTTTTTGAATTTGTAGATAGCAAATTGTGGAACTTTCGCTCAGACATTGAGTTTGCTTTGATATCAAGTTAGATAATGTTAAGGTTTGAAAAGCGGCGGCGACGTATATTCACGATGAATTTTTTCATTAGTGTGTGTGCAGAGCAACAGGAGATCTGTGGCAATAATGACGGTTGTAGTAAAGGAGAACGTGACGGTTCAGTTGAAGCCATCAGACCATTTTTTGAGTTTGATGTCAAATGAAAGAACCAACTGTGGCGAAGGGAAGTTGGCAGAGTCCTTCACGTGGTCAACTTAAGCTCCAAGTGCATTTTTTGTCAGTTGTCCATGCTCTTTGAATTAATTGGGAGGAATTCAAGTGCCTTTAGTTTGATTATTCGAAATGCTTTAACCATTATGGTTCATTTTGGTAGCGTCGAAATATTGAATTATTATAAATAAAGTATGATTTTCAATATTAAAAAAATCAATTTTTAAAATTTTATTATGTAACAAGATATACATCTTCAAATATAGATCCTTAAAAAAATAGAAAATTTGTTTAGATAAAAAATAAAATAAAAATTTAGTCGTTACTCGTGATTCGTGAAGCTTGATTTGAAGAGGTGGCCATGTGGAAAATGGCATGGTTTTGTACACGTGGCATTCCATTATTTGAAAATGTGAAGATGTGGGACCCAGAACAGTTGGATATGAAGAACCGTGAGTCACAAGTCACAGCATCATTGTCATCTCTCTAGATTCGCTGCATGGAGACAAGTAAACAATCAATCTCTCTCTGCTTCCAAATTTTGACTAAAGGTGAAATACTTGGAAAAATGTCCAATTTTGTATCTGAATTTTCAAAGCGTGCTTACTTCGTTTATAAATTATCAATCGAGTCATTTTAATTTAGAGGTTATCTAATCGTACCAATTTAGTTTACATATTTTCAGAAATCGTGTTAAATCAGAACATTCCGTCAAATCCATGACGAAATCCGTCAAATAAAATATTATATTTAAGCAGGAACTAATGGATTTGACGGAATGTCCTGATTTGACACGGTTTCTGAAAATATTTGCACTAAATTAACAGGATTGGATAAATTTTAAACTAAATTGACTCGATTGATAGTTTTGGAACTAAATCAACACATTTTGAATAGTTCATGGGCTAAATTAGATCTTTCTCCCAAATTATGTTCCCTCAACTTTTTTGTTTCGATTTAATTTATTTTTAAATTTTTTAAAAACTTAAAATAGTTTATCAACTTTCATGTTTCAATCTAATTACGTCATTGAACTTTTCTTTGACCCAAAATGGTTATTGCCCTTAAAGCTTATATAAAAAATTCAGGACCAAATTCGTTAAAATTTAAAAGTTCATGAACTATTTTGGTTTTAAAAAAAATCAACGACCAAATTAGACCGAAACACAAAAATTTAGTGACTATTTATCTGTTATGAAAGTTTAAGAAGCAAATTATATCGAAACAAAGCAGTGAAATTGTTAGTTAATATGGGTTATCTGTTAAGAACAACACATCAGAGGTTTAGCGGTGTTTTCAGTGTATAGTTCATAAGGGCTTAGTATAATTTCTCCTAATAATTTTGATGCAATACCATTCACTTTCAATAGTATAATAATATTTTGACCCACTCATACTATAATAATATATAGAGAATAAAGTGGAAAACAAAGATTTATGTCTAGACAGAGTTAGGTCAGGGAGGTCCATTCAAATGCATTTTAATTATTTTGATTACATTTGATATGGTTTTTGTTGGCTTGTGAATTTCAATCGAATCACGTCACATGTTTTCTTAGCCTATATAATAATAAATATCAAATGTTGGATTATATAATTAATGTTTTGAATTAATGGTTGGTTTGGTGGACACACTTTTTTTATATGATTAGTGTAGTGGATTGATGTCACATATCATTGAGAATTTAATTGTTTAAGAGAAAAATAGATTTTGTGCATGTAATATTTTCTCCACTGCAAACAAGAGTTCCAAGTATAATGAATAATTGAGACTCATACATATAGATTTATGTGAATGTGAATGAACCTATGAAGTGAAGGTACAAGTTAGAGGTGAATATTTATACAACATTATCTTTACGGAAGATTTTAGTATATGTTTCGTACTCGAACAGTATTTGTCTCTAAAGCTTATAATGATGGAAAATAACTTTTTATATCACCATTTTGGATAAAAATTCAAAATCAAAACAATATCGTTTGTTTTCTTAAGTCAAGTGATAGGAAATTCTTTGACACCGAATCAATGTATTCAGGAAGAACATATTAGCCTGGCTCTACGTTGTACTAAACTACTAATTAATTTTTGTTGTTTATTTATTTTTTGGGCCTTCTTGTTTTAAACCAAACCCAATACATTTTGAATTATTTTTATTCTTGTCCCTGGCCCATATCAACCCACTTTCTACTCCAAGCCCACTATATAACTTTCACAACATCAATGATTAGTAGGTGACAATTTCGGGTTCAAATCGGATTTTTATGGTTCGGGTTAGTAAAACATAACTTGAATATGATTCGAAAGAGTTTCAAGTTTGTTCAAATTTCACTTTCTAGTACATGAGAGTTCTTTCTTTGCATGATCCGCCCAAAAATTACAGAGATGCATTCGATATGACCCAAAGAATTTGTCGGATTATATTTAGGGTATCCTCTAGTTCGGATTCAATATTGAATATATATGAAAAATGAATGAAGTTTTTGTTTGAAAAGAAAGAAGAGAAATTTGAGTTTTAATAATTCGTAGATAGTACGATGCCCACGATTTCAAATGAAAATTTTAACCAATAATTATCTCTCTCTTTCAAGTGTTTTGTGGTAGTGTGTGAGCTATGAGTGCAGTGGGGGTATAGATCCAAGTTCTATCGGAGCTCTAAAGATTCATGTTTTATAGTTTTATAATTGAATTTTTTTCAATGTATATGCCATACTTTTTATTCAAATTTTGATTTGTAAAATTGATGGCAATCAAGTTTTTAATTCATTAATTTAAAGATTAATTATAAATATGTGGGTCTCATTTGGTAGTTTTAATTTAAATATGTGGGTCACATTTTACCTTGTTAAATATTAAATACATTGACATAATATTATGTGTTTCTAATTGGGATAAATATCTTTGTCCTCCTAGTTTTCAAACAAGATTTTTTTTCTAGCGATTTAAAAGTTTTTTATTTTCTATTATCAGTTGAACTATATGATAGGGGTAAACTCCATCCAATATCGTCAAAAAAGAAACTCGAACATGATATCTCAAATAGAATTCAAAACGTTTAAACCGATTAGACCAACAAGTCTTACACTACAAGAAACTGTAAAAATTGCGACGTCAAAAATTTGCGACGCCACTCGTGTCACGTCGCAAATTTTGAATCTGCGGCGTCTTTGCGATGACGTGGACGTCGCAAATGCTGAGTCATCAATATTGCGACATCCACGTCATCGCAACGGCGTCGCAATTTTTTTTTGTAACGGCCACGTCATCGCAAAGACGTCGTAGACAAATTTTTTTGAAAATTTAAAAATTGCGACGTCATTGCGACACGTGTTTGCGACGCCCACGTGGACGCAAAGACGTTGCAAATTGTCTGTGACGCGACAACACGTGGCCGTCGCAAAGACGTCGCAAACGCGCGTCCGGCATCCCAAATGACGTCGCAAACGCGCGTCCGGCATCCCAAATGACGTCGCAAAATGGCCATGTTTCTTGTAGTGTTAGTTTGTGGGATTTCAAGTTTAAATACATTTATTAACCCCAGAATAAATGAAATTAAACATCCAACAACACCAACAAATGATGAAGAACATATTGAAAAGTTAGTCCAAGACCTTATCCCAAATTCTTTTTACACACAAAACCAAATCACAACTCACACCCTCTAAACCTCACTATAGTATGATTTTGACACAACCATAGATGGCAATTCCTCCATATCATACATAGCATTGTTCTTGGAATTTTCCATTCTCTCACTATCATCACTAAACGCAAAAGCTTCCTCTCCATGCACAGCCTTGTCCCCTATTGCCAACTCTTCCTCGGACAACCTTAGTGGAACCATCAACTTGATGAACAAACAAATCACCGTCGTGCTAACGACATTTAAACAAATCACGAACATCATTCCCACGAGTTGGTTCCCCATTTGCCGGAGCCCCGCGGAGGTCCGGCCATTTTGTAGAGCGTAGCCTAGGCCGATGTATTTTTCCCAATCGGGCACCAAGAAAAAGAGACGGCAAAGCTTGGGGACGGCGAAAAAGCCGGTGAGGATGCCGCCGAGGCTGCCGGCGATGGCGTGGGTGTGGAAGATGGCCATGGGGTCGTCAATGTCCCTTAAGATCTTGATTTTGTGGTGTAGTACCATCATTGTGTACCATGGGACACTTCCGGATATTACTCCCATGATAATTGCTGCCCATCCTTGCACTACTCCTGTACATATATATTGGTTAATTAAGTTGTTGAAAAATAGGACTATATTTGAGAGCAAATTTGTGTGCACATGTAGATTTTACTAACTACAAAAAGTTTGCATATGACTATAATTGTGAGCAATTTTGTGTGCCCTAGTAGATTTTACTAACAACAAAAAGTTTGCATAAAAACTAATTATATAATTATATATTTGGTAAAAAATTCAATTTGATATCTGAATTTTCGTGTTTAGACCAAATTTCCTCCATGAACTTTTTTTAATTCAAAATAATCTCTGAATTTGATATCTCATATTATGACTTAAATACATATAATTATTTGATAAGAAAGTTGACCTTTTTCTTTAATTTCTAATTGCGGAGGAATAAGATGACACTTGAATGTCTCGAAGTGTTAGTTGGTTCTTACTCATTACACGAAGTCTTGACTATGTTTAAAACATTATTATATTAATATTATCGTATCAGATCGGTGATATAGTCTCTGGGTTGAACCCGTTCGACAACTCTACTTCAGTACGTACAATAAGTGCATATATAATCTATGGCTTTAACCCCTTTGACAACTCTATTTGAGTACAATAAGTGCACCAATAACCCATGTCACAATTTGTGCACCCATGTATACCAGCCAATACTTGTCACAACTATAACCTTACCAAATAATATAGGTTTGTTTTCTGTTTTCTTACTATTTGTATAGATATGGAATTAGGTTAATATGGGATGATGAGTCCGGCACAAATTATTACCTGCGCCCGGAGTGATGCAAACGAGGCCGGTGATCATGCCCTGCACGGCTCCGATGACGGAAGGTTTGCCGGAGACGAAGGTGTCGAGGATGATCCACGTGAGGACGCTGGTGGCGGTGCACACGTGCGTGTTAAGGACGGCAAGAGAGGCGTCGATGCTGGCCACGTAAGGAGCTCCACCGTTGAATCCGGTCCATCCCATCCAAAGCAGTCCTGCGCCGGCAAGCATCAGAACTACGTTGTTTGGCGGGAACTTCTCTCTGTCCTTGTCTATCCTTGGCCCCACCTATATTTTATCATGTACGGACATTAGCAACATCTCTTCAAAGTTAGGACAACTTAATACTCAATTTTAGAGCGAACAATTTGTACGAAATGATCTACACGTTTAACACGACATGATTCAAAATGATTAACAACGTACATAGGTCAATACGAACACTTTGAGTTTAGTTATTGTGATAAAACACGTAATATATACAATCACGACACATTTATAAAAACGTAACACAAAAATAATTCGTTTAGCAAAATATCATGTTACGATAACCATGAAACGACGCAACATATTTGACAAGAAATCACTCAAAATGATTAAATATCACAAATTAACGTAACTATGTTAAGTAATTTGAAACATATACAATACAATTGTTAAACGTGTTAAGTACTCCAACATGGACTTTACACGGTTAACAATTTAGTGAAGTAAGCACTCTTAATTCGTTTCGTGTTGCATGATGAGTCACAACTCTACTAGACTCGTGCAAATATGAGACAAAATATTAAAGAGAAGTATTGGCACATGTATTATATTTACATGTATTTACTTTATATATTTGATTAACTAATAAAAATATTTAGTGTATGAAATGAAGATGACTCAATATCATAATATATTTATATTTATTGATCTAAAAGAATAAAAATATATATTTACGATTATTAGAATACAAACGTTGGAGTTGTGGTATTTAGTCCTAGATTATTAACTATCAATATAACCTAAACTCCATATAAAAAAGAAATATAATATATATATGAAATCAATTATAAATGTCACATTGACCCAAAACTTAAAAAATATTGTACAAAATTTACAACAAATAATAATTTTCTTTCTCAAATTGTGGTCAAGTTATGGACTCCATAGGAACTCAGCTTACCCAAAAAGCAGCAGTGAAACCAGCAACACCGGAGGAGAGATGAATTACAAATCCGCCGGAAAAATCAATAACCCCAAGCTTGGCCAGCCACCCTTCCGGGTTCCATATACTATACGCACCAATCGTATACGAACACGTCAGCCACAACGGCACAAACATCATCCACGCGCGAAAGTTCATCCTCCCGAGAAGCGCTCCGGCCACCAATATCAGCGTAATGGCCGCAAAAACCCCCTGAAAGATCACCATCGTGGCGGTCGGAAACATCCCGAGAAACGCCTGCCCTAGGAGGAATTTCTGGTCCAACGCCACCGCCGGCTTCCCGAGAAACACCACCAGCTCTTCCCCAAACGACATGCGGAAGCCCCAACCCACCCAGCACACGAGAACCGTCGCGAAGGCGTAGAAGGCCATGAAAGCCGAGTTTATGGCCCATTTCTTCTTGACCATGCTCCCGTAGAGGATCACGAGCCCCGGGATGCTCTGCAGGCCGACCAGCGTGGCGGCCGTGAGCTGCCACGCGTTGTCGGCCTTGTTCATCCACTCCGGGTTGGCCTCATCGGGCAAGAGATTCGTTGGGAGCTCCATTTGTCAGCAGGGATGGATTTAGAAGTTTTGAATAATATAGAGAGCAAACTGCAAGAACGAAAATTTTATCAGACTATTAAGACAAAAATAAAAAAGTACAAGTAACGATTAGAAATTAAGAAGAAGTTAGTCTAGAGTTTACGTACCCTTGATGATAATCTAAGAAAACAAATACACGGAGATATTAGGGTTATCAAAGACCTTAGACCATAAATGTATAGTTGAGGTTTAGTGCTACGTTACTTTGATTTGATTTCCTTCGACTCAGAGGGTATAAAGGCTCAGTGTTGCGTTACTCTGATTTGATTTTTAACGATTCAGAGAGAACCAAATGTGTACTAGACTTGCGCGAATAACTGAGATTCAGCTCTACGTCGATCTAATGGATTTGGGTACGAATGTGTTATGGGACATACATGAAGAGTGTGTTGTTGTAGCTATCATGTTACGGTTGCATGCACTATATGGTTTGTATAAGATGTTGAGATCAAGGCCGGCTCTTGTAGGCATTGGTTGGCTTCATCTTTGAACTTTTTGCGGCAACAGTGAAGCATCCAAGTTGGCAACAATTCTCTTAGAACAGACCAAATCATGGAGAAGACACCTAGTGGGGATGTTCCATTTGTCATTTTTGAATTGGAATTTGGTCTGAAAAATGAGTAATTATTGGATAGATTCGGTCAATTATTTTCATTTAACATGTCTTTAAGTATTTTCGAATTCAATAGAATGATTTAGAGCACACAAATTTATTTAGACGTGCATAGTAAAAGGTAGGTAGTGTGTGCATGGACACCCACACTCAACCAATTTTCTTTACATCTCTTTTTGTTTCAAAATCTTGTAGCTATGTGCCCATGTTTTTGTGGTTAGCTAGTGTCCTTGGCTATGAGGTGCTTGCTCATTGGATCAAGTCTTCTTTGTTGCTAAGTTGTTACTCCATCTTTTGATATATTTTGTTTTATCTAGTTATTTATGCATGTATTAACAATAAGAAATAAAGGATAATTACATATGATTACCTTGTAGTTCACACATTTTGCAATTGACTACTTTATACTTGTCCACTGACCAGAATGATTCGACTGTGAACGGTTTGGATCGGGATCAGACCGAATGGACCGATTCTAATTTTAGAGAATTAAAAAAGTAAACTCTTAAATATAAATTAAGAAAAGTAATAGTAAAAATTAAAGCTGAAGTAAATGAAGTTAAATAATGAAGTATATTGTACTACATGTGATTAATAATTAAAAAATGTAATTACTAATCTAATGTATTTTAAAATAACAAATTAAAATCAATTCGGACCGAGTTTAGACAGGACAGAACTGGATCGAATCATTTCTGTCCACCCAAAACATGCCTAGCCCTAATCTCTATTCGTACCCTATTAAGTTATCAAGGGTCAGAAGCATATGTCTACTAATAATGTAGATTCAACTTCAAGTTTCTGTAACTATAGCTAGCTATGGCTAGTTGCTGGTGTAATTAATTCCTTAGTCAAATATTGAAGATCCATCCAAATCATCTATATATATTTAGTAGAAAAGTATACCACAATTTTCAACCGTTGTGTACATATCATGTGGTAATTGGTATGAATTGAATTCACTAGTAAAATACAGTGCCCTTCTAACTCATCAACCTATTTTCTACTAAAGAAAAGCACAAAATCTTGAAAATCTATTCAAAAAATAAAATAAATAGATGTTTTGTGAAAGATACGTCAAATTCAATGGAGACAATAAATATAAACAAATAAGGGTTGAAAAATTCAAATACATCTTATCAAAACTAATTAATAATATTTCCTAACCATGCTTTAATTATTGTCTCCAAATTGCATTTGTTTTTTTTTTTTGTTAAGTACCTTTTATTTAATATCAGACTATCAGAGACTATTTGCTCAACTTGGCCAAATTACATCTTTTTTAAAATATTTTTTTTACTGAAATAAGAGCAACTACGAATTCTAAAAACTGGCATGTTAATACTAATGGTATACGAAATTTTACATGAAACTTTTTTTTTGAAAGTAAATTTTACATGAATCTTAATTCATATACAATTTTTTTTTTATATAAAAGAATATATTTAATACATAATTTCTTAGCTTGTACCCAATTCAGACATATTTGGCCAAAATATGACTAATGGCATCGACCTTTAACGATGGTTGACATGGAAATTAAAAAATGATACTATTTTTTTCTCTTTTCACAAATTTATTTTACTTTTTAATCTAATAAAATGACACTTATATTTTTTTATATAAAAAAACATTTAAAACATTACACTTATTTTGGAACAAAAAAGAGTATAAGAGTGTAAGGTTTTATGAGAGGGTTTTATTATAACTTTTTGACTAACAAAGTAGTTATGGGTGATTAATTGAAGTATATATATCATTATCATATGGAAACATTCAAGATCCATGGTCTATAGATGTCCAAGTTGAAAGACTAACCCCATCACATTAATCTTCCTCCAAGTACAACAAGAGACTTTATGTTCCTACTACTTCCTACTTCCACAAAATTCCCTCAAAGAAGCTTCCTTTTATTATGATAAATTCTTCTTTGACTATCAATGCATGTATATCACTTTTCTCTTTCTATATATAGACTAACCATTTTTGAAGATCATATATCATACAAAAAACACACACATCTCTCTCTCTCTCTCTCTCTAAGTTGTGAACTCAAACATGGATGTACTAACTGATGAGCAGATTATGGAGTTTAGGGAAGCTTTCTGTTTGTTTGACAAGGATGGAGATGGTATACATATTTACTTTCTTTATAGTCATGTTTATCATATGTTGATTAATTAATAAATATATTCGGTATTTTTTTTTAATGTTAATTAGGTCAAAATATACTTAAAACGTTTGGAAAATATTGATGAGGTCTGAGGAATTAAGTCAAGTGTGTTCAAGTCACAAATTTGTTTCTGCAAATTGTAGAGAATGATCACCACCAAGGTTTGAGAAAAGTGCCAGAGACTTGTTATAATAATTATCAAATTATTGATTCTAATTTTCTGTAAAAAAAGAGAGTTTAATATGAGACTTTCATTATAATTATGGAATCTGGAAAAAGTTAGTCATAGCTGCAACTTTTGTGGATGTAAAACAACTTGACCGTTTTACAGCAAACAAAATGAACTAGTAGCTTTAAAAACTGAAGTTTTGTGAGTTGGATGGTTGATAATTATAGAGGACATCACATATATCTCCCGTACAAACTCGATATCACTTTGCCACTGTTTTTGTGCCTTGTGCAAAAAGACTCGAATTTGTGACTTCTATGTTTAGAAGACTTTTGATATTATGCGAAAATGATCTATATTAAACTAAATACTCTTACAATGATGATATCATTATGTCTCTCCTAAGAGAATTATTTTGTGGTTGGTAACGAGAGTAACGTATGTATAGTGATTTTGTCACTTTAGTGTGAATGTAAACAATCTTCTCATATCAATTTAATCTTTTGTATGCCAATGAAAATATATTTTTAGTTATTTTTTTTCTTTTTCTTAAGAATATAATCTCTCAAGATAATTTTATATCGAGAGTAAAAAAGATGAATCAACTTCTCTCATTTGTAGGTTGTATTACTATTGAAGAGTTGGCTACTGCCATAAAGTCGTTGGATCAAAACCCGACAGAAGAAGAACTGCGTAGCATGATCAATGAGGTTGATGTTGATGGCAATGGAACCATAGAATTCATGGAATTCTTGAATCTCATGGCAACAAAGATTAAGGTAATTATATGTTAATTAGTCTCTATAATGCGTCAAATTAAGTTGTTAATTTATTCCAATATGATACAAAAATTAAATAATTTTTGTTGACCGGTGAGAGATGTGTTTTGGTGATAGGAAAGTGAAGCTGAAGAGGAATTGAGAGAAGCTTTCAAAGTTTTTGACAAAGATGAAGATGGTTTCATATCACCTTACGAGGTTAGACTTATGTGATCGGCTCGATACATGAGACTCTAATTACGTAGTTTTATCTATTTTATAAAAATATTATTTCGCTATTTGAACATGTGATCTCATATTTATTTACATTATTTTTATCGTTGCGCCAAGTCTCATTACCTGAAAGAAAATTAAACAAAATTTTGTGTTCTCATTAACGAAGAATAATGTATGGGACTAGAAGTCTTAATCATAACAAGTTGGTGATACTTTTCTTTCATTCAAGCAAAACTTGAGAAAGGAAGGTTTAATGATAAGATAGAAAAATTGATAATAAGGATATAGTACACTATCATGTTTAACACATTCATATTTGCTAGTTTTTGGACAATTTTGCCCTCCACTCTTTTTGTTCCAAGCAAAGATGCCCCCAAATCCACTTCTTCCTCATTTCTCAGTCTTGGTCAGGTCAATTATATCTACTTCCATGGTCAATCAAATCATGTGGTGCATATATTTTCTGACTGAACACATTTCTTCAAGACTTTTCCTATTTTTTGTTTGGTTCTAACACATATTTTATTATCTAATTATTTTCACATTTGTGCATGTATATATTTTCAGCTGAGGCATGTGATGTTCACACTTGGAGAGAAGCTAACAGATGAAGAGGTAGAGCAGATGGTTAGAGAAGCTGATACAGATGGAGATGGTCAAGTCAATTACGACGAATTCGTCAGGATGATGTTAGCTTCATCTAGTTTCGAATAATATTCTTCTGCATTTTTTTTCTTGACACCAACACCGACAGGCACCGGAAAAAACTCGCGATTTCTTACAAAATTTTTGTCACAAATCTATCTATTTCAATCACAAACAGTAATTTGTGATGGAACTGTGTGACAGAATATTTGTCATTGTTTGGGTTGTCACAAATCGTTGTGACGGAAATTTCCAACACAATTGTGTGTTTGTAATATAAAATATGATTTCTGTCATAATCTGTGACGGAACTGTGACGATGAATTTTCTCTCACAAATTTCCGTCACAGTTTGCAACTTTTTTTTGGTGATGTAAAAGGTAGTGTAATCGAACTATTTTAGCTGCAAAACAAATAGAGACAGGCTAGAATGAGTACAGGTTCATAGTGGTGATTGTTGTGATGGAGTTAGTTTTCGACTACAATGATGAACCTGTTCGTCTACTATATGATCGATCGTTTTGTTTCTGTATCAAATAAATTTTGTGAATCATACCTACAACTATATATCGTTATGTTCAAATCGTGATCACATGTATTTGCAAAATTACCAACAAGACTGATGGTACGTGAATGTAGAGTTGGCGATTTGTGTCTCAACACGTGTGATGACACGAATGACGAAACGTAATGTCTGGACACACTAATTTTGTAACCGTGTCTTGTTCATATTTAATCTTAAAAATTGCATGCACGATTATTTATTCATGTTGTGATACACTCGAAACATCATTAGTAAATAAACAACAACAAAAACCTATTCTAATTAGCCAAACCAATGTAATATTTATGTCATCACATTAAAATTCACTTATACTGATTACTCAAGTGTATTTGTGGGAGCAGAGCAACCCGCTGGGTCCAAATATTTTAATGAATTATCACAACCTTATTCATGACTTAGATAGCCTAATGTTGCATCCTGCAACAATGAGGCTCAAATCCGTTCAGCACAAGCCCATATTC
>JAYMTF010004621.1:0-12868 GCA_036897485.1 Pelargonium nanum | reverse complement strand
ATCAGCAACATGTTTGCCACATCAGCAACGTTTTCGCCACGCCAACGCGTTTTTTTGCCAGCTCAGCCGTGGTTTGCACACGTGGACATCACTTAACGGTGAAGTTGACGGAATCTAACGGTGGGCACCAAATTGAGTTAAAAATAAAAATTTAGGTACTAGATTAGATGTAAAATAAAAGTGTGGGTACTAACTCTGGTACAATAAAAGTATAGGTACTAAATTGAATTTAAAGTCAAAGTTTGGGTAAAAAAAAAACCTTTATCCTTTTTTTTTATAGTATACGAATCTCAATCTCAATCTCAATCTCTATTGGGCTTCAGGACCACATCCGAAATGAAGCCCAATGAACAAGCCCATTATCCATAAGAGCCCTCCACAAAAAGACAATTACGATGTCGTTTCACTCACGTCGCTGCCACCTAACTTGCGTAAGCCGATATGGGATGTAAACTAAGCAATTATTGGACTCCCATATATAAAAAATCACGTTTTGTATTTATTTATATTAAAAACAGAAAAATAAGATGCGTTTTGGATTATATTTAATAAAATAAAAATCTTAATATTGCAACTCACCACGACGACCAACCACCACACCAGACCCATAACCATTTCCAATACCCACAAAAAAAAAAAGTCTCCGATGGTAGTCTCCGGCAACACTCACGACGGAGACACCGAATCGAGTCTCCTCCTCTCCGGCGGAGAAAACCCAGTTCAAAAAATCCCCAAAGACACCTTCCATTTCGCCTACATAATCTACTTCACATTGGGTGTTGGCTACCTCCTCCCATGGAACGCCTTCATCACCGCCGTCGATTACTTCTCCTACCTCTACCCGGAGGCCAGCGTCGACCGGGTCTTCGCCGTCGCCTACATGCTCACCGGACTCTTCTGTCTCGTCATCATCGTCCTCTACGCTCACAGATCCGACGCCTACGCCAGGATCAATGCCGGTTTGGTCATCTTGACGGTGGCCTTGCTGGTCGTGCCCATCATCGATGCGGTTTATGTGAAGGGTCGGGTCGGGGTCTATGGCGGGTTCTATGTGACGGTGGCGTTGATTGCGGTTTCGGGTCTGGGAGATGCGTTGGTGCAGGCTGGGATCATTGGGTCCGCCGGAGAGATGCCGGAGAGGTATATGCAGGCTGTTATCGCCGGAACTGCTGGCTCCGGTACTTTTCTCTCTCTTCTCCGATGATGGAATTTATTTTTACTGTTTTTGCGAATCTGGGGTTGTTGAGCTTTGGGGTTTTGAGGTCTTGATTTGGTAAAGTTTGGTTTTTTAATTGTTAATGATGGATTTGGATCCTCCTAATTTGGACTGTTTCCATAATTATGACCAGACTGTGTTATTTGTTTGTTTGTTTGTTCTTGTTTGTAACAGCATGAATGACTTTGATTTGTGATTTGAGATCTCAATTTTTTGGTAACTGCATAGCCAAGTATTGTTGAAGATACTGTAGATTGAAGCAAACTCTTTATTGGGTCTTGATTGCTCATGTGAGAACTCAAAAGTTCAATAATTGTATATTTAAGTAACTTAAGGTTGAGAAGATCATTGATAATACTGTAACTTAAAGCAAACTCTGGTTTCGAGCATTTGTGGTTGTTTTTTGGGATTTGATTGTTAGTATGAGTTCCCAAAAGTTATGTAACTGCATATCTAATTAACTCAAGGAGTGAGGTTCATGGATAATCCTGTAACGTAAAGCAATCTCTGATCTCAATCGTTATTTGTGATCGCTTTTGGGTCTTGAAGTTTTGTAATTGCATAGCCTAGTAACTTGAGAAACTTCATTTGGAAAGAGCGCTTAAAGCAAAATCGTGACTTCAAACACTTGTGATGGTTTCTCTGAAGTTTTGTTCTCTTAAGGACTTGAACTTAGGCAGTTGTTCTGCGTACTGAGGCTTAAGAACTTGAGCTCAGCTTAATTGGAATCATTTGATAAAGCTTAGCGAGTTCAAAATTTCAGGCTTATGACCTAAATTTAGTGGACACTCTCTTCAGGTCTTTTAACTTCATATTTGACAGTAATGAAGCAACTTGAATCATCTAATGATGAAAATTTATTACTATTTCACCCAAGGCAATTCTCATTGTGAACCTTCCAAATTGTTTTCTGCAGGCGTGCTTGTTTCTTTTCTTAGGATCTTTACCAAAGCCGTATATACACAAGATGCTGAAGGCCTAAGAAAAAGTGCAAACCTCTACTTTTCTGTTGGGATTGTGGTTATGGCCCTATGTATTGTCTTTTACAATGTGGCGCACAGACTTCCCGTTATCAAGTACTATCAAGATCTGAAGATTCAAGCAGTGAACGAAGAGAGAGAAGACAAAGGTTCTCTAACTGGGGCTATGTGGAGATCAACTTTATGGGAAGTAGTAAGGAGTGTCAAGTGGTATGGGGTCGGGCTTGTCCTTATCTATATTGTTACTTTGTCAATATTCCCGGGATATATCACAGAGGACGTGCACTCCGCAATTCTCAAAGACTGGTACGGGATCCTTCTGATTACCGGCTACAACGTGTTTGATCTGGTTGGAAAGTCTCTGACCCCAATCTATCTCCCTCAGAAGCAAAATGCTGCTGTTGGTTGTTGCGTTGTGAGATTGTTGTTCTTTCCTCTTTTCTACGGGTGTTTGCATGGTCCAGCGTTCTTCCGAACAGAGATTCCAGTGACGTTACTGACTTGCCTTTTGGGGCTTACGAACGGATACTTGACGAGTGTGTTGATGATATTGGCTCCCAAGGCTGTCCAATTACAACATTCTGAGACTGCAGGAACAGTGATGGTTTTGTTCTTAGTTGTAGGTCTGGCTATTGGTTCAGTTGTATCTTGGTTTTGGGTCATCTGATTATGACATGGACACAAAAAGAGGTCCTATGTTGCTTATCCCAAAATCAGGACTTGCTTGGGATGGGTTGCTGAGGTTTTCATGATGTAATTTTCTGTATTCTGTAACTGCAACTGTATTATATGATTCAATATTATGTATCTTTAATTTGCACTATTCATCACCAAATTCTCAATCTCATGATCCTTTCACTTTAGCTCTCATGTCAAATAGAATTTCTCTCAACAACAAAAAAATAAACAAATTGCAACTGATCTCCAACTTGTTCAATCTTATTACTATGATTATTTTAATTCTCCTAAAGTCCCTGTCATGATGGATGAAAATTGATTGATTGTTACAACTCATGTTCATACACAGGTGTTTTCCTTCATACTTGGAAAGATTTGTAGATATTGTATGAATAAGTAATCAATTTCATATGGGACGATGTCAAATAGTTTTATTACTGATGTCATACGCAGTTGCTGCATTTAGTACACGCACACAGAAATAATGGTACTACCGAGTTAAGAAATCATTTATATATTTAAGATAAAGAACAAAAAAGGACATTCCAAGAATGGTTTGATTGTACCAAGTTATGGAAATGTGTAAAGAAAAATTGAAAAAACATAGCAATTCAGAATTTTGCCATGCCAACTAAAATGAATTTCAAATACATGAGAGCCATCAGTTACAGAAATGGGTACAATAGTAACTTGATTAAATTATGAAGCAATACAAACTGAAGAATATGGTTAAGCTTTTACCTCAATCTATATTATGTTCTGCAAATGACATGGAGATGTTCTAAAATCAATGCTGATGACGATACAAATAAAACGATCAGTTTAGAAAGAAACCAAAAAGGAACAATGATATAACTAGACTTCATTATGTTCTCGACCTCAACGAAAGACCTGTCTCTACCTTCTTTATTTCAAAGATAAGCATCCTCCACATCTTTAGCACAAACATCTCCGCCTCTTCATCTAATATAGATTGAAGTAGCTCTAGCATTTGGGATGCCTTCACGTGTTCTTGAGTACTAGACACAATGTAATTCACCAATGTGGGTTCTTCCTCGCCCAAGAACTCCATAATCTTCTTTGAGATCCACGGTCTCATTCTCTCATGCAGTTCATGCTGTCGACACACACAATATAAAGCTTTAGAAGTTAATGATTGAAATATCATAGTAACATGTACTATTGAGACCACTAAAACAAAATCAACCAGGAACCAAAAGCTAATACAGGTAAAACATATGCTATGTATGACAGAGTGTGCATAACATATTTGCCCGTCAGACATGATCATTTCGTAGATAATACATAACCTAACATCTGCCTCAATGAAAAACTCAAGCAAGGTAAGCATATATTATATGCAGCAGCAGTGAAACTTGACTGAAAACAGATGATGGTTATTGGAAGCCTATAGCATTTATTTTGAATCCCCACACTAGATCAAATCTAGATAAAACGATAGACACAAAGAAACAGCAATTTTCAACCTAAAACACGAGTAGAATTGGAATTTCAGTCTAAGAAATATGATAGTTATATGGACATTTGAATCCAGCAGTTTAAATAATTAGCCATGCATCCAAGAGTAACAACAGTTCCCTTCTCATGGTAGTCAAGGGATCTACGAAAAACAAAGGGAGTGTGCTCCCTTCCCTTTATTTTTATCTCATAAAGGTTAGCGTTTTATAAGTTTCAAAGATATACTCATGGGGACAAGCAGGGTATTACTTACCTTGTCATACACAGCCCAATTTATCTCATATGAGAACAACTCCTCCTTGGTCTTTGGGATCATATCAATCAACTGTTTGGCATCCAAAAGTTTCTTGTTATCTGGCGTCTTAGCTTTTTCGACGCCATGTTCCCGATCCCGGTCAAGAACCTTTTCTTTGTTATCATCTTTGTTGCGATTAACATCTTCTGTGTTCCGGTCCCTATCCCGCTGACTTGACCTATCATGAGAACGCCTACCTCTTTCTCTTTCTTGATCCTGTTTCTCTTCTTTGGAGTTAACATTAGAGATGCGCTTTGCAAATTCTGCTGCTGCAGCCAAATTGGGCGGCTGTGCTCCAGAAACAGCTGGTTGGACAGCCTGCAATTCCTCAGTTGAGTAGTCAATTGGTACCAGAGGCCTCATCCTCTTTTCTTTTTGTGCATCCTCATCATCCTCCTCATGGAAAACAGAAGGAACAGCAGTTTTTTTCCCAGATCCAACAAGACCGAACCCCAACTTTTTTGCAGGGGCATTGACACCCCGATTTGTGTCGGATGCAGCAGCCATTGCCTTGTTTGAATCATCCACAATACCATTTTGGGAACTTCCATCTCCTGCAAGGTAAAGTCGCAAACATATTCAGACAGGGCAGATCCCAAAGAGAATATGAAAACAAGAAAAATAGACAAGTAATTCTGAAAAGGTTACCCATATGGTTTTCATGATCAGATGCCCCCTCATAATCCTGTTCAACAGCCTTATCTTTGCTTTCGACATTTAATTCTTGAGGAAAGATAGTTTTTTCACTTCCATTAATCACACGACTAGACAAAAGTTTCAAAGCATCTTTCTGCTGCTGCTCCTGCTTCTTGAGTTCCTCTTCAGCCATCTTTTTGGCCTCAGCAATTTCTTCCTCTTCCCTTTGCCTGTCAGCCAAGTCTTCTTCCCTTTCCCTTAATCTCCTCTTTCTCTTCTCCTCTGGTTCATTCCTGCGTCCCCTTTTTCTAGAATCTTCTTCTTCCTCTTCATCGTAAATCTCCCTCTTTCTTTTGCGTTCCCTTTCTTTCTCCCTTTCTTTCTCATATTGCCGCTGTCTCTCTCTTTTACTTTCTCTATACTCCCACTGCTTGAGACAGTCTGCATACTCACGCTCAGCATCCTCAATCTTCCTTCTTTGGTCCCTCTCTTTTCTTATTCGTTCTCGGTCCGCTTCTTTTTCATATCTTTCAATTTCCCTTTCCTTTTCACGTTTTATATCTCTCTCTCTATCTCTGCTTCTCCTATCATTCCTTCTACTCCTATCAGGTGAGCTTGTTTCAGGCCTATCCTGCTCACTTGATGGTTTGTCACTAGCCATCTCATCACCATTTCTGTCTTTAGCTGCATCTGCAAAATCTAAATAGTAACATCAGAGGAAAGCACACAGTAATGAAGATAAGATATAACCAAATTACCCAATGGACTGTAACTCACCATCTCTCATAATATCCACATCAGTGTCTCCATCCCTTGATTTAGCTGGCAGTTCAGCATTTGAATTCCCAGAACCATCAACGGGTGGTAGTGGAGGTGGTGGAGGCAGAGGCCTGTTCTTTAACCTCTCCTCTATCTTATTAGCAAGCTTCTCTAACGCCTCTTTGTCAGCTACTCTATCTGCATCAGTCACAATTCCAAAATTGGAAATGTCTTGATTTTCTTTGTTCCCTGAATCATTATCATCCTTCTTTGCCTCTACATCAGACGATTTTGCAGGCTCGTTCTTCTCAGCACCTGAAGAATTTTCATCCTCCTTCTCAGCTCCTGCATCTTGAGCTTCTTTAAGTTTCTTCCAGTTCTCAGTTTTCTTATCAACATACCGCTCAAGATATTCTCTTGTTGCTTGATTTACATTTAACTTTCCAAAACAAACAAAACGAGTGGAATGTCAGGCATAAGAATATGTTAGCAAAACTAATTCATGGCCAAATGTACTTGACCCAAAAAATTTAGTCCAATCTCAATTTAAAAATTGGCTTGTTAGAACTATTTGAAATAACAGAGAAAGTGACGAGTCAATTTGAAACACACAAGCTTCAATGACACAAGAGTTCTAATTATCCAATTTCCTGCTGAACCATGATAAACCAGTTCAAAACAATTTAAAAAAAAATCACATTAAAATCAAAGAAAGCTTGATTTCTTCCTGTGAATACATCTTTATAAAGAAAAATACACCATTTACATGCTAAACTATGCTGCAATAACAAATAAACAGCCGTTAAATAATAATAATAACAATTATAATAATAACAACAATAATAACAATAATAGCAACTTTTCATAACACTAATGACACGAAAAATCATTATGAACATCAAACGCAGGAAAATAAAATTCAAAATAGACCAGAGCCTGCCTATTCATGTATGCAAGAAATGGCATGACCTCCTTCCAGATTCATCAATAGTAATTGCATTAAGAATCATGTGATAGCAAAAATTGAAATAAAACACACAAAACAATCATAAAGTTCAACAAAACAATCTGAAATCCAGACATACCATCAGTTCTTGTCCATCAATATTGAATTTATTAAGCAAGCGCAATGCACGAAGAACCCCTTCAGCAGACCCAAATTCGCAGAACCCAAAGCCTAAAGGAGTCCCATTTGTGGGGTTTTCAGACCTTTTCCAACTCTTCACAGGTCCACAAAACTACACAAGAAAAACAGAAAGATCCAATCCAACAATGGACATCAATAATGGCCAAAGGATGAAATGAAATTAATAATAATAATAATAATAATAATAATAATAATAATAATAATAATAACCTTGAGCTGTAATGCCAAGAAATAGCAGAAACCAAAACATACCTGAAGGAGATGAAGCATAAAATCATTTTCTACTGTAGACGCTATTTTGCCAACATAAACTGTTGTTTGAGGCTTCTCTGCAGGTGTCACGATGGGAAGGACAGCTGGCCTGATAACAGGAGGGTTAATAGGGCGGGCACCAGGAACCCCTGGAACAAGGGGACGCGGTACTCCTGGAATCATGCCAACTGCTCCTGGCGGACGGGGAGCAAATCCAGGCCGGACCATGGACATGTATGGAGAGGGATAACGAAGCCCTGCACAAATGGAAAAAAATATCTATGCCAACATATCAGAACAAGTTTACAAATCGAATACAATGATATTGATTTTCGCAGCAAGTAAGCATATGCATGAAAAAAGAATTTAACAAGAATACTTAAAACGCTGTTACCACACATTAAAAGCATATTAGAGATGGCACCACAGGCATGGCAACTATCACCAGCTGAACAGATAACCTGAAGGAAAGATTAAGAAAATAGCATCGAGTTCATAAATGGATATGTGAAGTGATCTTACCTTATGCATCCACTTGTAAATAGTAGCCTTCTCAAATTATCCCATGCACCAATTGCAAAATTTTGGATGTGACATGAGACTTCCAGCATCTCATGCACAAAAGATGGATTGCACAGCATTATATTTAAATATTTCACCACTTTTATTTATCTCAATTGTTAGCAGCCCAGTGTGCATCATGAAAAACTCAAAGAAACAAAGAGAAAGAGGAAGGATAGAGAGATAGACTGTAATTGTAAGGATTGTGATACCTTAGGATAAAAGCCAATGAGCACTCAGTTGCTAACATGCTCTGCTGCTGGCAATTCTTAAACCCATGGATGGGAAAGTATTCCTTATAACTATGAGAAAGTAGCCTACTAAAATGAACACGACACAGCCAGACATTATTTAGCATGACAGATGGATCAATAACTGTTTGAATAGTGTTGTATTTTTCATTGGTAAAACTCCAGGTTTTGTTGTGTATGTAAATCACATAAATTGTTCATTAAGGTTTATTCCAAAGACAATCAAGAAAAACCAAGCATATACGTGCATACCAAAGGGTGTTGTAGAAGGGGGTCTCTAAGCAATATGAGCCTTCCAATCTTTCTCCCCATGTTCAAAATCAACAAGACACTGTAGGAGAAAACATCCCGTCATCGATACACCATATCTAACCAATTTCTAAATCTCTTGCAAGTCCTCTCTAGTTACATTCCTCCCCACTAAGCCACACCAACAACCTAATTACTAAAATAAGCTACAAACAGCTCATCCGAGCACAAGCGAGTAAATTTTCCCACTGATATCATAATGTGCATACACTTCAATAGCAATTAGAAGGCAATTCAAAGGGAATTTGCAGCCAAAAGAGTAACAAACAAAGGTTATAACAATTGCACCTACATTTGAGAACAAGGAAGAGCATATACGCAAACCAAATACTGATAATAACAAAATTCATAGTGAAAGAAATTGAATAACCCACCCGGATGATGCATGGTCCCTAGAGGAGCGTGCGCGTAACCATTCGGCACCGGCGCGTAATGTCTCATGGCCGGATTATGAGGCTGGCCGGGAAGCTGATACTGCATCATCTGAGGAGGCGCCATGGACACTGCCCCGGCCGCATCGCCGCCGCTCATCATCGGCTGCGCGGAGCTCACGCCGGGCGGCTGGACGGCGTGGTTCTGGTAACTCGGCAAGGGAGAGAACTGCGGCGGCGTCTGGAGTGGTACTGTGCGGAATGACGGTGCGCTCGGGGGCACGCCGATGGGGGCGGACATCGTCGGCGGCGGCACGTAGGACGGGAAAGAAGGGAGCGGAGAGACGAGAGGCGGATTGGAGGTAGGGTTTACTGAAACCGGAGACTGTTGTTGTTGTTGTTGTTGTTGTGGCGTCGGGAGTGGCGGAGGAGGAGGGAGTTGATCGGATTGGGCGGTGAGATTGGGCTTGTCGGGTTCGGGTTGTTTGGGATTGGAATCGAGGGTTGACGAAGGAGACTCCGCCATGGAAGCAGCTTCGATCAAGATTCGAGAGACGGAGAGATCTGCGAATCGTTTCTTCTTCTTCTTCTTCGACCTTTGTGTTGTTGTTTTGGTTTAGTGCCCTAGAGAGAGAGATTGGTTTCTACAGATGTTAATTGGGCAGTAATCAGGTGGTGTACTTTGTTTTCCTGTTTCGACACGTGTCAGTCACTGAATGGGAAGTAGATTGTGATGATTGGTGATAGCTGTTGATTGTGGAATAGTGTGAGTGCGGTTGCAGACGATCGCTGCCCACTTTTGCAAGTGTTTGTTGTTGCGGTATTCATTGTCTTGTGAATCTCTTACAATTTTGTTTTTAAATTTTATATTTCTATTCGGAAAAGGATAATTTATTTTGAAGATAGAGGAACACAATAGAAGGATATATTGTTAGGTTATAATTTTTGAAAATTGTTAAAAATTCGAAATTAAATCCGGAACTCTACAATCTCACTCAACCAAACCATGTTTGATTTATGAACATGCTAAAAAAATAAAACGCAATGTGATCCCTTGTTATGTCAAAATCGACACGTCAGTTGCTATTCAACATATTCGTGTTCTCGTCCAATTGTTGTGTTACGTCAACGTCCACCTGTATACGAGCTCACTCAATGGATCGAGTGGTAGACTTATTTGTGTTAGACGAGTCAAGGGTTCAACTCGAGCAGGTATAGGGAAACTCAACATAAGTCTCACCCCACAATAGATCATCACTTTGATGTCTCCCGCCACTCTCGTAATGACACTTGGTTGTCACGATAAAACTCTAAACCTGCGTCGCATCTAATCATTTTCTCCATGTCTTGTTGTTTAGGAGCCTATAAATATCAAAGTTTTTTCTACTTATACTCATCTCATACACACAAGGTTTGATTTGCTCTCCAAACAACTCAGTCGATCTCTCCAAACCTTCACTCTCCGATTCACTTGCCTAACATTAGGAGTTAGTACCCATCAGTCGAGCAAATTTCAAACCACAAGCTTCGGTCCTAGCCTATACTTTGGACTCCATAATACTCTTCAATGTCTCCATCACCACTTGATTATACCATGCTTCTATGATCCAACAATTCTTGAACCAAAAATCGTGTTTGTTGTCTTCTTTAATCTCAAATAAAATGACGAATGATTTGAGCTAGTGAGAAGAAAACTAAGAACCTTATACACCAACAATTTCATCTATTTAGGCATTGTCATGGCACAGTCTAAGCATTTCTCGATACCAAACTCCACCTCTCTACCTCTCGTTTAAATGAATTCCTACACGTTCATTCCCAATTTCAACATACCAATGTCGCTACATGTAACGTTAATATATGCTTAGTAGTCATTGAGGTCGTGGGTTTCCTATCATTTTTTGTTACATGTATGTTTTCAACCAGTTGCATTCAAACATATTAATCAACTATGGTTCTCAGACTCGAGGATTTTTATAACGTCACACTCGTATTACCCAAATAACCTAAATCTCTAAGGAACTTAGCACCGATTGTGTTTGGAGTCTGCCTCAACAGAGCTTGCATCCACACTCCAAACAATCTTTCCACTTCTGCCATTAGTTGATCATATAAAATAGTTTATATAACTTTTCACTATACTCAATGAAACCGCACATGAAACAAAAAGTTGGTACCCTCACATATTTAAAATTTACACAAACCCAATCTTTTTAAACTTCTTAAGCTTCATTTTCCAACACAATGGTTATAGTTGAAAGAAAATTCTGCCATGCTCTTGAAAATCCCTTTAATCAATACCTAATGAAATCTCTTACTTCCCTTATACAAATCTTCTTTTAAGCATAACTTATTTGAGGTTCATGTAACTTGACCTATATGCTCACACTCACTAGTTCCACCTAGCTTAGTTACTTACTCCCTGACCTCAAATTGTTTACAAATAAGAAACTAATTATTAAAAGTCTATGACCATTCCCATAACACCCGTTTCATATCTCGTTCGTGAAAAACTCAATTATGAACATTAGAACACCATCATCTCCGGTCAGGATCATTAAAATATCCACTTCCCTTGCTAGCCTCCATATCAATGCCATCAGTTGGCACATACAAATAAACTAATGGGTGCATATGTCCAAAAACGTCCCGCCAATATCCATACGTTTACCCGCCTCGAATCCACCATCACAATTTCATCCTCTTCCAATCGTAGTTGTACACACTGCTCCTTCATACCCTTTATTTGTTGCTCGACCATAACTCTCAATCGTTATCGAGACATGGTTTTCATGTTAACAGTTATTTAATATTCACGACAAAAGTAAACTAATGTTTACGAAAAAATTAAATTTAAGTCAATATAACAAAAAAAATTAGAAACTATTTAAATTATATAAAACTCAAACCCTAATTCCGACCTAAATCTAAAAAATTTAGGGATCAAATTAATTTTTCTTTTGAGTAAAAAAACAAAGCATTGAGGTTACAAGAATACACATCATTGCATTGAACCATCAAAATATTTCACATTTGCCCTAAAAAAGTTCACATTTTTCAGGCAAATACTCACACTCTTTGCCGTAGCAGAGCAGCTCCACCGATTCAGGTGCGTCACGCCAATCAACGGCCCCTTCAGGGCCTTCTACTCTCTTCTCTCCTCTCCTCTCTCTCAGAGCAGAGCAGAGAGAGAACCACAATCAATGCATGGAAGAAGCGAATCAGAAATCTGTTAAGAAACCGCTGGTTCTCGACTGGGAAAAGCTCTTGCCCACCGGCGCACCCGATGAGGATCAACCATTGCCGCTTGTTGTGCCGTCCACAACCAAGCCCTCTCCGTTTTGTACCGATCAGCAGAGCGGCTTAGGGGATTATGGCGAGCTACATCTACTCTCCGATCACGAGCTGGAGGAAAAAATTCGGAGACTGGAGAGGAACGTCAAGGGCCTTGTATTGGCCGACAAGGGAGAGAAGCTGATGGCATTTCTCAAG
The DNA here is from genome assembly GCA_036897485.1 of Pelargonium nanum. Lineage (NCBI taxonomy): Eukaryota > Viridiplantae > Streptophyta > Magnoliopsida > Geraniales > Geraniaceae > Pelargonium > Pelargonium nanum. The sequence goes on along the minus strand of JAYMTF010004621.1, from coordinate 442 downwards.
CGGCTCCTGGAGGAGAGGGAGCGCAGAAAACTTAGCAGACTCGAGAAGGTTTATTTCTTTTCCCTCTTTGATTTTGTCGAAAGTTCGATCCTTTTTGCTGAAAAAACAGTGCAGGAGAAAATAGAACTAGATTATGTGTTCCTTTTCCCTTTGCTTGGCTTTCTGGGTATCCAAAAGAGATAGGTTAATTGGTTTTGCCTCAACTGGACTGACACTCTAGCCTCCTAATTAGGTTTTAGCCTGTTTTGAGCCCCTGAACTCTATTTTTTTTAAACTAAACTCACGTTATCGGTTACCACCAAGCGCACTGGTAAGGGGTTGTTCCAACTTAACCTGAGGTCTCGAGATCTCGAGTTCGAGTCTCAGGGAATGTAGCTGCTTTAAAACTTGGTAGGGAGAGCTTTGCCGCCCTTGTGGTCCTACCCGGCTAGAATGCGAATTA